>DWQW01003461.1:0-22591 GCA_018249695.1 Heliconius erato demophoon
GGGGGGGGTTGTTTTTTTTTTTTTTTTTTTTTTTTTTTTTTTTTTTTTTTTTTAGTTCCGACGCATCGACTCGCGGGGTCTGGCACACTGGCATTCGTTGGAACCAACGAATCCATACTACTATAAAGATTAACATTCCTCTAAATGAGAATCGAATCCACATCTATCATAATAAAACGTTACAAAATTCCAAATACCTCACGATTTACTTAATTACTAAAGAACTTTAAATCTAATACTATCAATACGAATTATACCAAATCGAAACCGATGCTCTATTAAAGTCTAATACCAGATCGTTCATTTTTAAACCTTGAAGCCTCTAATTGGCAGTAAACAGTAAAGAAACGAGCCATTAAGATAATTAATATTTTCAAACATTATGTAAGTGAGCACATTCTTTGAGAAAAATAAATATAGCCTTGTATTTATAGGTTATATAACGGAATTAATGAAGAACATACGAGTAGGTACATAAATTTTAGTAATTAATAGCAATAACGTGTCACGGTAGAACAAGTGTTTCATTAATATATTTATATTAACTTATTTTATTTATTGTTTTAGTATATTTTCCGCATGGGCCAGGATTTCTTAATAGGATATGAACTTTGATCGTATCAAGTAACCAGACACTATAGAGCTGCTCTATGATGCGACTTTTTTCGATTTATTAACGCTATATCTCGTATGTAGGTAGGCAGACGAAGCCTAGTGTTAAGACACTCCGCTCCACCCATTCCGCTGAATTCTGGAGGCATTGTGTGTTGAGTGGCGGAACTCTAAGCCGCGTTTTGCCTCGATGTCAGAACGAGGAATGAAAATATTAAATATTTTATTTCCTTGAGTGGCAATCGAACCCACAAAGGAAACTTCTTAACACTATCTACGGCTAACCTGCTGTATACAGAATACTGCACCAAGCTGATTTTGGATACATATAAAAAATAGCCATCACAAAAAAAATGTGTTCACAGTTGATCTTTTCTTCCCCAAAATAAACAATAACCAAAAAAAACAACAAAATTATTTTACTGCATACATTTATGAATAAAGTCTATAGCTACATATTATGTTTATGTATTTTTTTCCCTCACACTGCAACCCACGCATAGCAGGGTAGGAGGGAATCTGGGAACCAAGTCTTACGACACTTCGTTCCCGTGAAGATACTTTCGTTCCTCATAACATTAAATATTTCATTGCCTCAAGAAATCGAACCCATAACCTGTCGCGTTTACAGTCACTGGCCTCATAAGAGCATATATAAGTAAACATATGAGTATATATTACTTTCCATAAGGACGCCATCAAACAGATAAAAGCAATTTACCTCACTTGTCGTCTGTTGACCTAGACACACTGCAGGAAGCGACCTTCGCAGGAATTGTACGCTGAACTTCAGAACTCGGTAATTGCGTTGATATTTTAATTAAACATATATTATGTACATATAAGTTGTTACATTTTTATAGGAAAAATATTAATTACATATATTATTTTTTTATTATTATTACATCGCTTTGGCAATCTTCCGATTTTGTACGAGTTCTGTCTTAATTGAAAGCGATTCATAAATACTTTCAGAAACAAGCATATAAATAAAAAAAATTACATGGCACTAAAATCCTATCCAAAGGGCACAGCCTTGTCTAACTAATGTTAATAAACATAGGTACAGATATATCTCCGATTGCCGTACTTCCCGTTTTCTTAAAAAAAAATTATATTTAAGTTAAAATATTTTTTAATATTTTAAGTAATTTATAAATATTATAGAAAATTTACTTTCCTATTAACCTTTATTTAAATCATAAGATTAAAAAAAACATTTGTTTTGGCGTCTTTTTACATAATATTTAAGTTCAATACAATAATATCTTCTTTCTTTATAATACGCTTAGTGAAACAAATGTTTTTATATAGTTTAAATGAAAAAACTATGCATAGTTATGCTGTAGCACTTAAGCTGAATTATAATATTTTTTTCATTATTTAATAAAAATAAATTAACTCAGCGTAGCGTAGCTTAATAGCTACGATGGTCGTGGATTCGATCCCCACTCGGGGATATGATTATATCTATATTGATCTCAAGTTCCCCCTCTAGCAAAAAAACCTGGTTTTGAGTTGCGCCACCCAACATACCTACAATGTCACGAAAATTTTGAGAAAAGTGGTAAAAAGAGTGATAGTCACAGGGTTGTTATGCGGGGAAAATAGTGATTGAAAATTGAAAATAAAAAATAAAAAACCTAAATAACCACTTCCACAGACTAATTCAGGTCGTTTTTATAGATAAGACCTATAAAAATCAAGTTCTACTATTTAATACATTCCATCCATATATACATACATGCCATATATGAATAAGAACATTTACTTTTCCCATAAAAGCAAATTTTGAACTGTATTAAAATGGACGTAGGTTCAAATTAATTTGACAGGATACATTGTTTTTACTAAATCATTTTATATGTAACATTGCCATTTGTAAAACTCAATGCCGACATCGGAAGGAAATAAGGTCGATCGAGACATGTTAACAATAATGCGTGAGGTGATATTTTATTTTTCAATTGATTATTATTATAAATTAATGTTTTAAAAATTAATGTTGTATGTTTTTTTTAATAAAATTTATTTTAACATTGGCTGAATGATGTCATGCAGTTGTCAAACTATGAAACATATTCAGAAAAAAGACAACATCAAAGTTCAAAAGGCATTTATTTTCGCACCGTGTGCCAGAAATAGAGAAATGTTTTTATTTAAATATTTTAAAAAGTTTTTTAAAAAAATATTTTCGATATGAATATTTTATATTTTTATTTTTCTAATAGAAAGTGGTATGTACATTTTAAATGAAACTATTTAAACTATCTTAGTTTCGAACACTTTGCAGTAGTCCGTGGTCACGGTCAGGTAGACTGAGGTGGCACTCGTCTGTCAGTTGACATAATTATTATATCAAACTACCGCCACTCATAAAATCATTGAAGTCTCAAACCCACCATACCAGAGAGCAAGATACTATCAGCTCATTCTGCAGGAATCCAGCCACCAGATATAACCACCGCCACGCTATGAATATAGATCGCTGTGTGAATTGTATCGTACAATTCACTGTAAGCAAATCTCGTATATTGAGTTATTAGAGATTTGGTGGCACTCAGATTTCCAAACCTGACAGAATTTTAGGGAGGGAATGATGTACCTGAATCTATCTATCTATATCTATGAAGTCGTACCATTTTCATCTCTTTATGTTCTGGGCCGAAGAATGAATGAATCGTTTCAGTCTCCTTTGTTAATATTATATTATTCCAAATATAAATATGTTATGTGTTCTTAAACCACGTACAATTTATTTTTATAGATATTTTTAATATTTTGATGCTAAATAAGACAAAATTTTAAAAATATTTAATTTCGTTACACATGTAAATTGTAATTGAATTTAAAAACAACATTAAAATATAAATTTAAACTTTCTTCTGATATAAAAATATATAATAGTAAATATTATATTCTTAAAGAGAATCAAAGCCACAACTACTGCACAAGAGCCCGTCATGGCACAGCGGCGTTGACTGTAAACGCGACGCTTGTGGCTCCGATTCAAACTCGAGGGAACGAATTATTTTCATTTCTCCGTTCCAGTTAAACGACAAAGCGCTGAGTTGACTTCCTCAACATACTCAAACATCTCGAAACTTGGATAATGCGTAACTAAGCTTCATAACATGAGGTTCCCTCTGCTTCCCCCCTCTATATGGAGAACACAGCGTGAAGCTAAAAAACAACTTCTGCATTTACATACACATTACAGGCGCCATCAGGTCGCTTTTTTATAAGTAGCACAATTAAATAAAACCAATAATACAGTCCGAGTTGCATATATTTCCCAAAAGCCCACCTTATAAGGTAAAGGTTACCTACCTACTAGGTCGTATCGCATTCATCGCCGAATGTGTCTGATTTGACATATCGCAGCCTTAATGAGTAAGGATAGCACTCCAATGTGTGTTCGTGTAATATATTATTTATTATGTAATTAAATATGTTAATTTTAGTAAATTACTAATTGTCTTCACGTTAATATACAGGAATAGATAATATTTTAAGTTTATTTTCATACTTTTTTATTTTCGACGTTAAATTACGTATTTTATCAAAGTTAGTATGTAATTTCAGGTAGACAATTAAAAAAACTATACTAAAAACTATACAAGGAATATTACAATACATTAGAGTATTATTATCTATTATTCTATTTTTGCGTTTATTCTATTTTCTACGTATTAACAATACGTAGTAAATGATGCCAGATGAAAGTTAATGGAACGAAAAAAAATATTTAAAAAATCCAATATTCATATAATTAAAAGCGTCTGCATGAAAAGTGTTAACACCCAGTTGGTATTACAGTTAAGTAAAAATATTTTTGTTGTACAAAAGAAACATATTGTAGGAGATGTATAGGAATTCTCTATTTCCCTGAAAAAATACAAAAATGTACTAAAACAAAAAGTATAGAAACTCGCCAATACTCCCGATTCAAATTAAGCTTGAAAAACAAAAGTTACCGAAACACCTTGACAAAACTCGATATAACGTGTGAATATTTATTTATATTTCAGTTGTAATTTTTTTATAAAACTGGAACAGCATCTGATAAAAATGTGATGGATATAGATTATTTTCCCATTCGGGGTAATGATTATATTCATATTATTTTAATTTCCTCCTTCTGCTAAAGAAAGTGCGGCGTTAAGTTCCGCTACTATAAATGCCATATCTCGAAAAGTGGGCGGTCGTTGCGGAAACGTTGCGGAAACTTACATTGGGTTCCCTCTACCTAACCTGCGAAATACAGCGTGAAGCCAAAATATAATTTAAAATTGTTTAATAAAATATAATTTAAAATTGTTTAATAAAATTGTCATAGCTTGGAAGTTGAACGCTTCACACAAGAGGATCGCACTTAAATCATTCCTTTTACGTACCACTCGGATGAATAAGAACCATTTATCAGGGGAACCCTAGGGCCTGGCGTGTCACTCACGACTCCATTCGCGATACTTTCAATGCCAAAATATAATAAGGCCAAGATCGCATCACATATGTATGTATATGTATTTGTGTACTTAAGCTCTTTAAGACCTGTGTGGTGGTGAGAGGTAAAAGGGTCAAGCGTGTTGATTTTAAAAAGTGTGTTTAATATTAAAGTAAAATATGAAACCTTTTTTTAGTTTCCCACTGCGTTACGCTGTATCCTGCATATATACCTAACAAGGTAGAAAGAGGAAACTTAGTGGTGAGATACTCCGTTCCTCACGCACAGCCAAATTTTAAGACATTTCGTGTTGAGTGCCGAAACTCAACGCCGCACTTTGTCTTGATACCAGAGCATGCAAATAGTTCATTCCTCGATTGGGAATTGAACCTACAACCGTCACGTTTACAATAAGTTTACATTATTAAAATATTTTCTATCTCTTACAACTTAGACCCGGCGTGGTACCGCTGATACCACCTGTGTCAACACATCTCACGAACGAATTAGTTGCGTGAATATATTATGATATCCATTGAATAGATAGATAGATATACGTATGTTTATTTGTTCGAGAATAAACTCGACAATTATTTATCTAGTTATATACGTATAGCCTTAGATTGTTGTTAAATGTACCACCAATATACTCTGTAGTATAGCGTATTTTTATTATCATTTCAAAGTGTATTTGAAATTTGAAATATCTAAATGCGTTCAAACTTGTATGTATTTCAAAATATCTTTTAGTCTACAAAACATGAAAAATCCATTTATAAATTTTTCGTTGAAATTAAAATGAAAAATGAACTAAAAATATTTTGGAAGGTTGTTTTATTCATATGTATATATTTAAAAAATAGTAGGTAAACGTAATTAAACTAGTTACTTAATTTTTTTAATCGGCCGTGCCTTTTTTGTTTATTGTTTTTCTTAATGTTGTTGTATGATATTTCTTTATAATTTTTCTCCTTCTTCTTCTTCACGCTGTATCCCGCACATAGCAGCTTAGGCAGAGGGAACCTGGGAGCCTCCTACAGCCTAAAATATTTCCGTTCACCACTTCCCGCAGGATTATTTAGGCATTGCCTGCTGAGTGGTGAAACTCAACGTCGCGCTTTGCCTCGTTACCAGAGCCGGGAAATGAAAATGTTAACTATTTCATTCTTCGAATGGGAATTGTACCCACTACCGCCACATTTACAGACGCACACTTGTGTTCCTACAGCCTGCGTCTGCGCTGCTTGCATGATTATTCCTCTCGAGTTCTTTGTTGATTTTATGAAAAATTAAGTTTTTTCGGACACAGTAAATTTTTAAGATACTATATAACGATAAAAGAATAGTGCTCATGAGGTCTAAACAGCCCTTATTATTGCTTAACTGATGTTATAGTATGTGCAGTACTGGAAGAGCCCTTCAAACCGATATATTATATTTAAATTACAGAGAAGACAAAAGAAAACTTAGCAAATTGGTAAGTTAACAATTTAAACAGGTAAACAAACTTGTATATTACACAAAATTTATGTATCCTTATAAAGCACTATAATCTTTTATAAATTCAAGATGAAAAGCGCCGAATCCGTTTTATTATTAGTTTTATAGTATTGATTAATGTTTTTACTTTCAAGTGACCTGACGCCGATAAATAACGAAATTAATTTATTACACATATTAATACAACGATCATTTTTGTTATTTAAATTTGTATAAATGCTTCTAAATGATATTGGCTTAATACCAAGAGGGTTCAAATCCTGCTCATAACATGTTTTTTTTTAGCTATAACTTTTTCTATGAGACGTAGCATTAAGACGTCTCGTTCTCCGCTTAATTTATTTGTATTAAATTACGAAGCAATCTTTCCTAGATTTCCTGACTCCTTTTTCAGACTATGGTTGTGAGATTGTTTCCCACCCGGGGCAATAAATTACTTTTCTTCACCTTTGTACTAACACAAAACGCGGCGCTGGGTTACGGCGCTCATCACAGAATGTCTCGAAAATGATGCGGAAAGTAGTGAACGAAGTGTCGTAACACAGTGTTTTTAAAAGTTCTAAAGAAAATATATATATATCTACAGAACTCTTAAAAACCTCGGCGGCTACTTACGAATTAATATTTTCGATGATAATTGCTCTTAAGGACGTATCGTATCTCCGATCAATCTTTAGATTGGCATTACCCACAAGTAAACAACTGTGACCCCATTAAGTAACACGTGAACAAATGATTTGCGTAATTTTATTTTGACTCCTGACTGTGCTTGAGTTGACGTAGCTTTTTGTATGTAGAGAAATTTCATTTTATATTTCGGTGGCAGTTCTAGGTAGAATTAGTAAATATCTTCTTCTCTATTGAAAATAAGAAAATATTTTTGAAAATATCGTAGAAAAAAAAAGAAATTTAGATATATGCTTCTCCGGCTTTTACAACATAGGCAGTGAGAATTAAATATTATGATACTCCGTTCACAGTTTTACACGAGATATTGTGTATTAAATGGCGGAACTTAATAAAAATAAATACAATAAATATAAATATAAATAGATTTTATTGTATTAAATTATTTTATTTATAACTTTTTAAAAAGGATGTCCTTATGTACTTTTTGTACATAGGTACAATAAGATACTGTCCAACTAAATAAAAATGTTCCAAACTTATAATGATAACACACATTTGATAGGTATGTACTCATACATAGTATACGTAAAAATTAAATTAATTAAAATTAGATTCACATCGTATATCCCATACGAACATACGGAAAAGCAGAGGAAGCCATTAAGACACTCCATTCCCCTACTTACCGCACCAATTTTCAAGAAATTGTAAGGTTATGTTTTAATACCACAGCAAAAAATAAATAATTGCCCCAAGTGGGAATCGAACCCCCCAAGGGGACGGCTCCTTTCCAGTCAAAAGCTCTGCCGCTGCGCCAGAACGGCCTCGTAGCGGTAGCGTAGTATATGTACAAATATTAATTTCAACATTAAAAAACTAACCGACTCAAAAACATGAATAGATAAAAGTAAGGTTGTTTCGGGGAAAACCTGCACCTTGCATGATTGACACACACGTGTTGCGGTTTTTTGACCTTCAATTATATAAAATTAGTGTTTTTTTTCCTTCTCCTATGGGAGGATGAAAGAAAACAGCTTTCCTTACAAATCTACTATACAATGTTTTTACTTAGAACAGCAAAATTTAAATTATAATTAATATCCCAGGCAGTAAATATGGCATGCAAAACACTACCCAAGTATTCTCCGGAATTGCTACGGATACGGAATTTTATACTAACAAACGAAGTGACAAGCGGCCAGGGCCACTAGTCTTTAATAGGTAAATAATAACTTCGATTGCAATATACAGAAACAGAAATAATCTAAGGTTAAACAAATGCAATAGACATAAATATCGCACCAGGAAACATACCGCGGAAGCGCTGAGTGACAAGGATGAGTAAATGTTTTGTACTTTATTGGATTGTAAAAGCATTTTATAAGCGTTATATGGAATGTGGTTTCACTTCCTATAGATTTTTTTGCCTGATGATAATGAGATAAGGTTTTATACCATTAGAGTACGTTACGAGATTGTCGTAGAACAAGTTCTGACGGTAAATGCGATGGTCGTGGGTTCGACACTTAATTGGGGGATTATTATATTTACGTTATTTTCGTTTCTTGGGTTTCGTGAAAGTAAATTAAAAAAATAATATTTAGTTAATAAAATAACAACAATTTAACAGTTTCACGCTTTGCCACATTGCAAATCCTAGAAAGCCTTTCTTTCTCCATTCCCCACGTTCCACCTAATTTTAAAGACATTTCTTTATATCATTTGAATATCATCATGCTCTGGAGGTATCAAACCAATAATGATCGCATTTACAGACGCTGCACCGTGACGGCTTTTAGGATTCTTTGCTCAAAGAGTAAAATGGGACTATCGTACATTTGTTGCCAGCCTGTATCTCATGGACTTTGATAGTTAGTTGAAATTTTCACAGATTATGTTTTTCTTTGCCGCTGTATTTTCAACAAATACTAAAAAACAGAATAAAATAAATATCTACAGGGACTCCCATACAACAAACCTGATTTCCTAATTTTATAAATGTATCTTGCATTTGACCCTTTTTAATTTTTTTCCGTAATAAAGAAAGTCTATTAATGCGATAAAGGTTATAATATTATATTGTAGGTAATATAAATATATTTAAAGTTAAAACCTTTTGTTTAACATATTTATAAATTGATACCTGAGAATGAGGTCAGCGCATAAAAAACATATTAAAAAGATAATAACATCACGCCCTCTGTTTGGTAATTTCGTATAATTAACAAACTTAATACTTATTTAAGTTTTGCATATAGCCTTTTTTATCGAGCACCTACTTAATAATTAACTTAAAATTATTATAACTTATAAAAGTTATGATTATATTTTTTAACACTAATTATTAGGCTTAAATTTAATATAAAGTTAATAAAAGTCTGTAGTTCTATATCGAGTAAAAAATAAAGCAAAAAACTTTATTTTTTTGTGCAAATGCGTACTAATCTAAATTACTTTTTACACGATCATGGCACAAACGTGCCACTATAAATACGATGGTTTTGGGTTCGATTCTGGTTTGGGGAATCAGGGGATGAATTGTTTTCATTTCTTCCCCTGATAACACGGTAACAGAGCGCCTTAAATTCGACATTCGAGGTATAAAGAGTGGAGTTATTAAAATCACTCACAAGAAGCGTCTATTTTTATCAATATGCATTTTTTCTTTTTCACGAAAAATATAAAAAAGTGTGCTTTTCATAATTTTAAATGTAGAAAGATAAACGTTATAATAACCTAATGCAAGTAAAACACACACTTTCTAAACATGTAAAAGGAAATCTTAACAGTTTCAACGATCTCAGTCATTGCATTAATCTGCTTCCGCGATTCTATTTTATTGTTTTTACTTTCTAAAAACGCTTAGTGTTTCTTTTAAATAACCATATAATACTCAACTAGTTTTGGACTATGGCTTCGATCACGTTATTACATGAAAAATAAGAGCTACCTATAACAAAATAATTAAGGTAATAATCATATATCCTGTATATAGACAGTTTCAAAAAAAAAAAGTTTATGAACTATCAAGTATATAAAATATTTTTTTCAATTCTTACGAGTAGTCCCTGTCTCTCTGTTTCCCTTTCGTATATAGTTTATATCTCTATCTTTATTTCTGACACGATTTTGAATTTGAAAAAAAATAACATCAGCATACTTTTAATTTGGTAAGCCGAACATGCTGCGTCTCGAATTCGGACGGAAAGCAGAAAACGGAGTATCTAATATATCTTCAGGACAAAATATGAAATAAAATAAATAAAAATTATAGAATTTAATATATACTACGTAGGTCTCTTGACAAAATTAAAAATGAATAAGTATTAATTTTTATCAACCATCTACGCACACAATCACTCATTTCAATGTGACAGACAAGAAATATATCTCAAGCAAATAAGTCGTATCAGTACAGTGGTTTATTATGGTGTCATTGAAATATAAATTTAAATTGTAAACATATTGTTACCTGCTTAAGAAATTGCACTGTTTTGAGGTTTTTCTCTCTGGGAAATATAATTATTTTATCAATGAAATATTTATTTAGGCATAGTGTCGAGGCAAAACGCGTCGTTGAGTTCCTCCACTCAGTACGTAATGCCTCCAGAATTCGGCGGAAAGTGGGGAGAGTCTTAACGCTAGGTTCTCTCTGCCTACCCTACTGTTTGCGGAATGATTGCAGAAGATGATTTTATAAGAATATTTTATAAATTTATTATTATAATTTAAATAAAAAATAATAATAAACTTTTCACCCTGATCCTCATTAGCAATATTTCGTTCTATAATGATATATACTTAAGCCTAGATTTTGATAAAATTATGAAATATTCAACTCAATACATTCAAAATATTAGATGTAGATTTAGATGGTGTGTGAAAAGCGAAATGTCTTAACACTCCTCCTCCTGCTCCTCTCGCCCTATTACATCCTTCTTTGGGAAATACAGCTTGAAGCCATCTTTTATTGACTTTTTTGGCATTTTTGTTGCTCTTTGACTTAACATTTATTGGATAAAACAATAACCCTTCAAATAAAATAATCAACTAATAGTAACAAGAAAAAATGTTACTAACACTATCTGAAATATATATTGTTTTATTTTTTTTTTTATAAAGTAAGTTTCGTCATCAATAAAAAAATTATAATACTAAAATCGGCGACAAATAAAAAAAATAGTCTTAACACTTAATTCCCTTTGCCTATCTTTCAAAATAACCAGAAATTAAAGAAAATACTTGGCAATAAATGGTATCAGAACAGCAGCTATCAAAGAAGTGTCATTGACATAAACACACATTTCCTGCGCGACCTTATGTGGCGCGGAAACGCTACCGGTGAAAGATAACAGTAGGGTTAGCAAAAAAAACGGAATTAGTTGTTATTTTTTCTTTTGTACTTGAAAAGGAACGAGATAAATTTACTAAGAGAGAACTCGTTAAGAAAAAAATATGAATATAATTAGTATTTTAATCTACTTTTTTTTTAATTGATATTCGTTAGTAATTCACAGCGTATCTCGCGTATAGCAGGGTAGGTAGGGGAAACCTAAGGTAAGATATTCTATTTGCCACTTTCCGTGACCATCCAATTTTCGTGATATAGAGATGTTCAGTAAGAGAACTCAATGTCACAATTTGTCTAAGGCGGAACTTAATGCTGCGCTATGACTAATAAAAACAATTTGTTTATCCAAATGTGAATCGAGCACACAATCAATGCGTTTTACTGTAAGACACTGACTTATGAAATATTTACTTTCAGTTCCTTGGGACAAAGTGCGCCATTGAGTTCCACTACTCAACACCGAATGTTTCCAAATTTATACGGAATACGTAAGGAACGGACCTCGCCTACCTATAGGTCTGCTATAATATACTTAGTGCCACTATGTATTCCGCCATCTAGCACATCTCTAAGCTATCACAAAGTAAATAGATTTACAAATCAGTAAACTTTCTTCAACTTTGGATAACACATCTTATTTAAAAACACGGTAAATATTTTTTCATTAATCTGCTAGCTGTACAAGCATCACGCGACCTTCCTCAATGTCGCATTGCTTTAACAATACAAACTGTGTCAGTCACTGTTTAACGTTTATTCAATTCTATGCCGTTGTAATAGGATTTATTTTGACATTAATAGTTTTATACAAATATCCACACATAAAGTAATCTTTGGGTATTTTTGCGAAATTTCTCTAGCATTTGCAAAGATAAGCTTAGCAGGTGACCTAACCTGATAAATAGTGAAGATAGCAACTAAATACTTTGGTTTTATAAGACACCAGACAAGACATTTTTGAACACTAGCTGAGAGTTGTGTATGACACATGACATTCACATCTATAAGTGCCCCAGATGGCTTAGGTACAGTGGGTCACATTAATATAACCTTGCTCGATAAATGGTCTATCCAACACTAAAAGATTTTTTCAAATCAAATCGTACCAGTAGTTCCTGACATATGCGCAATTTAGCCAAACATTTAGTTCCACTTTATAAATATTGAGTATATAGGATACAACAATGGAATTGCCTTCAAATAACGTTATACTGATAGCGTTATTATAATATACAGATACCCAATTCAAAACAGGTGCTAAAATTTTATATTATTACAATCTTATCTCAAAAGTTCATCAAAATATCCGTTACAAAAGGGACTTTATAAGAATTTTAAAGCTTTGTTTCATAATTATATTATTTGATATATCAATCAAGTGTCAGACTCAACCTTGGCTAGGTGAAAAGTAAATACGATTAAACCGCCAGATAGTTCGTGACATCGCGTTATCATTATATCTATTAGCTATGATATGCTTATTTAATATAGTGCATGGGCTTTAAATGTCAAACTTGTTGGTCAGTTCAGGTTCAATTTTTATAGGTAATCTAAAATATGTATAAGTATGTATATATGAAACTCTTCCATTACTGAGTGACAGACAACTCATGGCGGAAACGCGCCGTGGAACGCTGAATTGGTTGATTTTCTGAAATTTGTAAGTTTTATAATTCTACAAAAAGGACTTTCAAAGAGCTATGGAGACGTCTGTCACAATTTTTACTACTACTAATAATTTTTTTACCCGCAGCTTCGCCCGTATTACATTAAAATGATTAGCACTCCTCGATAAACAGAAAATATAAAAAGATTTTTTCAATTAAAACCAATTGTTCCTGAGATTAGCGTGCTCAACCAAACAGTCTTCGGCTTTATAATATTAGTATAGAAATATAGATAATATAATCCATTTATAATTACGATATGAAACACGAAGGAATATTTATAATTTGTCGTGTCGTGACCTCAGGCGTAAGTTCAGGCATTGTATGGTAATGCATTTCAATTTATACTAAAGTGGTAACGCCGTCACATTAGTTATGATTTACCGCCTGTGGCGCTTACTAATAAATGTTATTTTATTTAAATATTTTACTTATTTTGGGTGACTTTATTCATTAGATACAAAACTAAGGATTTTTTACAGTTTTTTTTAAGTTTTAGGCTTTCATAAAAAAATCGCCACTATCGACTTTTTTAATAATAAATATAAAATTTTAAAATATTTTTAACCGACTTCCATAAGGAGTCTTTTTTTATT
This sequence comes from Heliconius erato demophoon, assembly GCA_018249695.1. Taxonomy (NCBI): domain Eukaryota; kingdom Metazoa; phylum Arthropoda; class Insecta; order Lepidoptera; family Nymphalidae; genus Heliconius; species Heliconius erato. The sequence continues at coordinate 13,804 of DWQW01003461.1, forward strand.
GTAAAGAATATACTTTAAGGGTAGTTTCTGGTTATGGCATTCGGTGGAAGCCTTTTTTTTGTTTAATTTTAATTGAGACTCTGAGCGGAAATCGATATAACTATTCCATACTATTTTAAAGTACCTATATAAAATATTTAAAACATCGTTTAATTTTTAAGTAACATATTATCCGACAGATCCGTTATATCCCATATACAGTTAATATTCCAACTAATTAATGCATGAGTTCAAAGTCAAATGGGAAAACGTTTAAATATTTTTTTCTTTTATTTTCCGACAAAATATTGTCTTATCTGTATGTTTTTAACATTTAAAAGCATTATTACACATAAGAAAGAAAAATACTATTTTAGAAAAGGTAAATAAATTTCAATTTAACAGGTTAGAATTCGAGGCCAGTCGTGGCGCAGGGACACAAGAGTATGACTTTAAACTCGACAGGTTGGGAGTTCGGTTCCGACTCGAGGAAATGAAATATTTAATATTTTCATTTCCTTACTCTGGTTACGAGGCAAAGTGTTAGCTCTTATGAATTCGGCGGAACGTGGGAAACGGAGTACCTCAACACTAGGTTCCTAGGTTCTCTCTTCCTTCCTGCTATGTGTGGCATGCAGCATGAAGCTAAAAACAGAAATCAAGGTTTTAGAAAAAAATCCCGCTGCGTTTAAATTTTCATACATTTTTTAAAGAAATATTTACCACAAAGGATGGATGGTGACATTTATACTACAACACCTCACATTATAATATAAGTTTAAAAATATGTAATTGTTTCGCAAAACCAGAAATTATAAAGTCTTATTTTATTTATCTTTCACGTAGTTTTGCTAAACAGACAGTGTTAAATTGCACAAATTATGTAATGTTGCCATTGTTTTGTTCGGTTTTACGACGCGTTAAATTACCGTTGTTAGTAACAAAATATTTCCTTACTGTCAATACTTTTCACGCTTATCCCTACAGGAGTAGTAAGAGAGAACGAAGTGCTAAATTAAAATTCTTAATAAGCTCTCCAAGGGATCTTCATACTTTTTACGGGACCTTCTTCCATTATCATGGTACTGTGTTCTTAAAGAACTGAGATCTCACACTCGCCCTCTAAAGACATTCTCTGGCTTATTTTTTTCGAAAAGAATGGCATAACCATATGATGAGTTAACTAAAAGCTAAAAGCATTTTCCTGTTACACGTCCCCTAGACAGCGAAGCGAGCTCCTTTCCGTGCACCGAGATAATTTGCACAATACCCTCAAGAAGACGTTACGAACACTTTGAAATAGTCCGTGGTCACGGTAGACCGGGTAGACCGGGGCCACCATCAAGAACTACTGCAAAATATTCGCGAATAATTCAGTTTAAGAGTTTAATTTAAAATCATTTGACATTTTTTTTGATTTGTGAATGCAAAATATGTGTTTAGTCTCAACATATTATTAGTTTACACTAAAGATGTAACTAAAGATTATATTCAAACAAAAAATCGTAATTCATTAAGTCATACCTCTATATAAATTAACGATATCCGCCTAACTAACATAGCGGCTTGTTGGTAATAAATTGTAAGTTTTACAGCACTTATTAACTCATAAACATAATTTATAATTTTAAATGTTACAGTTAAAGTTATAAAACTGTCGTTTTTGAAAATTTTCCGTATGAATCTATATCTATCGATTATATAAAAATAATCTTATGTTATTAAGTGACCGACTGGTAACGCAGGGACTACTAACTTGGAAGTGTAGAGGAGCACTGAAAGGAAGTTCCGGAAATTCGTACGGCAACGGGATTTTCCATTATGCGTCCTAAAATCGATGGAAACAAAGTTGCCCAACTATCCGACTATAGTTTAATCTAAGAGTAACGGCAAAATCTTAATGTTTCTACACTCGCATTTTCTAAAGTAATGAAAGAGTTTGAATGAAACTTATTCAGTTGTATACCTAGTCGGCCTGGGCAGGACATAGGATAATATATAAGGATCATAATTATTATGGTGTATTATAGACCATGTAAGTTAAAAAAAAAATTAGTATCGTGATGAGCATTTTCCTATGACACTATATATAAAAAGCAAAAATCCAAAAAAAACCAGTAATAGTGGAAAACAAAAAGCTCTTCCTCTTCTCAGTGACTGACAGACAAGGCATAGACGAAACTACTGTTTTACTTAGAATATTGAAACTTGGCAAGTATGCAGATTAGGGAGTGGAAGAGAGAAGTATGGGGAAAAAAGGGGGTTTTCAATTTTATAACTTAAAGTTACGGCCCACGACTACTGTAACAATATTAATAGATATCAAGATCCAAGTATTAAACAAGCAGAGGTACATTTTATTTTAAGAATACATTCTATTTATTTAAAGTTTTTTGTTTTTTATGTATTTTTAATAAATGTGAAAATCTTAAATGTTTATTTCAATATAAAATTGACACTTGACTTGTGCAATTTTTGCTACACAAATACGAGCATTTGACCTTCGAGCTTTTTGTGGACCCGCGTAAGTGTTTGCGATGTGTGTATTTTTTATTCAAACAATACTACAAGATATAAAGAAAATAAATCATAATTTTATTGTTTATTTGTTAAGTTATTCATACGGAATAAGAAATATATTTTTTCAATGTGTTATAAAACTGCACTAAATAATTTTCCTTTTCTTAGTCTGTTTAAGATAATTCAGTAATCGACTATACGCAATAAGTAATCGACCTCACCTGAGCTTAAATTAATAACGTTTTTTTTCTTATGAATAGTAAGTCATGTCAAAATCTAGAGGCATAGACAAAGAGAACTTAGTGATACAAGTGTCTTATCACTAAGTCCCCTCTATGTCCCCATTATGATACTTCTGTTCTTCACTTTCCACTGAATCCTGAGACATTGCGGAACTAAGCTCAGCGCCGCTCTCGTGCCTCGTTACCGGAGCGAGGAAATGAAAATGTTAAATATTTTATGTCCTCGAGTGGGAATCGATCCCACAACCTGTCACACTTACAGTCCCACGATTGTGCCCCTGCGCCATGACTGGCCTTTGTCATATAACTGTATACCCGAAATAAATATAAATAAATAAAATATATGTAATAGGTATGTTCTTTTTTAATGATACCTGCAGCACATCGTTTCCAAAAAATAGAGCCGAATTGGGCAATCAAACTTCCTTTTTCCTTCACTAAAGTCCAAGGTCTATAAGAGAGTAATTAAAAACAATATTCCCGCGAACTCGTTAACCCTGCCATCCAAATTTAAAAGACTGCCATCACTATTAGTCAGAGAGCTAGCTGGTTTTTTTTAATACTCCGTTCCCCATTTTCTACTGAGTTTTCGAAACATTGTTTGTTGAGTGGTGCTGTCGACGCCACGCAGTGCTTAATGATTTTTTTTTTATTTTATAAAGTTTTATCTGTAAAAAAATTTGATTTGATTTAATTTTTTATCTGTACTGTTTTACTAACATCTTCAAACAGCTTGATGTATCAGGAATAGAACTCATGTTTTTGGTTACTAGTTAACACTTGGTGAAATCCAATTCATATTCTTTTAGAAGCAGTATACTTATTAAGCAAAATAAAAAACGAAATATCTAAAAAAAGAACAAAAATAACATTCAGAATGCATTCATTATATTATATAATATCAACTGTAATCGATTTCTAAATTATTTATTTTGTCTTATTTCTTTAATAAAATGATAAGATTGTAATTAACTTCAGTTAAGATGTATAATTTTGTCACCACCCCCTAGTCTATAACACTTTGATTTATTTAAAAGCGTAAAAATTGCCTTGTCAAAATAAAGTGTTATATGTTGTAGTTGAGTTTAGACGAAATCTCATATTGACAGGTTTATATATTGTATATATTATATGTATGTATGGTTACAAGAGATGATAAGCTGCAAAATTTATTATACTTATACTCCTATAGAATAGATCAGCTTCACGCTGTATCCCGCACACAGCAGGGTAGGCAGAGGGAACCTAGTGTTAAGACACTCCGTTCCCCACTTTCTGCCGAATATAGAATAGATAATAAATTATATTTCTAGTTTCTTCAACTTTTTTTAAAATTTTTATTATATTCAAAGACACTCAACACGCAATCTCTCAGATGGTATAGATTATCTTAGCTCTAGGTTCACAGAGCTGAAAAAATAACATAATAAAAGTTGTTGTTTAAAGTTCAACTCTTTGTTGAAACCTTTTAAAGTTGCTGTTTAGTATTCGAATTTGTGACAATTTTCACAAAGTGTGCATATGGGAACAGCTTAGTTAGCTAAACAAGAAATGCTGTTAGATCATATTAGCTTCACTGGTATGCGTGTAAATAAAACTTAAAACGCTTCAACGAATCCTTTCATCTAGATTTTCTTAAATCTGAAACACTTGGTTTGTAGAGTTCGTTTTCACTATATTATATTTTACTATATTATAAATTAACTATATTAATTTTGTTTCTTAATCTAACTTGTTGTATGACTGTAACATACAATAAAGCTGTAAAAAAATCTAAGAATCTAATTTGAACTACTTCTAACACTTGTATCACTTGATGTAGAAAAGCGTGCTTTTTGATTTTTAAAACAAAAAAATAAGATAATATATAATTATGTTATTTTATCTTCCCATACATATCTCACGCTCTTTTTAATAACTAAAAACAAGAAATTACTTTAATCTCTTCTAGTCATTTGTTGCATAAACAAAAGTTTTTTATATATTATTAATATAAATACCAACGCTCAAGATCAAATTATCGATCAATAATAAAAATCCGCAATGTCTCACAGCCTGCAGGTATACTATAAGAAGATATTTCTTTTTAAAAAAACAGTGGAAGACCGTGACATAGTTCTGGCGTTGTCGTACACATGAGTACGTGTACGGTGGGCCACACCTACACCACACACATGCTTCGGAAATATAACCTTTGCCATACATTACTATTAAGAACTGTAATTGCATAACCTTACAGCTACACTGTACAATTATTGACATATAGACACTGATTTTATTCAATAATACTTTCTGTTAAGTAACATATGAATGTTAACACTTTAAATATATAGTTCTAAATAACTCGATTGCCTTCTACTCCTTTTTCTTTTTATATACATATAATTTCACATATGTGTGTGTCGCACATTTATTATGAAGGTCCTATAATAATTATATTTTAAAAGTAAAAAATAGCATATCTCCATGTCGCAATATTGACAGAGGGATCCTAGTGCTTAGACACTCCGTTCCTCACTTATCGTCTATTTTTCGAGACATTCCGTGTTGAGTGACGGAAATCAACAGCGCGCTCTGTCTACCAAAGCAGGGAAATGAAAATAATTTAAACATAAGTTCTCAGGGTTGAGGTTGAACCCTTAAGCCACGAAGACCTAGATTAGGTAAATTATATATATTTTACGATATGTACATATTTTGTTTAAGTTTTAGACTTCTCTCACATCTCATCTCATCAAGAAACATCTCATGATAGAAAAAAATGTTTTTAAGCTACACGTTGTAACCCGTATGTAGCAGAGAAGACAGGAGAACCTAAGACACTCCGTTCTACAACTTCCGCCGAATTTTCGAGACATTGCGTGTTCAGCGGCGGAAATCAACGGCGCTTTTTGTCTTGTTACTAGAGCGAACAAATGAAAATAACTCATTCTTCCGAATGGGAATCGAACCCACAACCCTAGCGTTTAAAATCGGACGCTGCTTCGTCGCTGCGTTACGACAAATATTAGTGTATATGTATATACAGTAAATAAAAAATAAAACGTTTAAATCCGTTATTTTGCAATAACACGAACATATAATATCCACGAACTAGACGAATATTTTATTTTTTATATTTCTTAATATCCTTTAATATCGTAAGTTGAATGAACTAACCTTACAGTTTTAGTGGAAATGCTTAGAAAATTATTCGTACAATAATTAATGTATTTTTTATTTCGGATTCAGCTTCTACCAGAGAGGAATTTATTGATTGATTATTCGAGTGTTAAAACACTCCAGTCTCCATTTTCTGCCGAATTCCGGGGTATTACATGTAGAACGGCGAAATTTAACGCCAGTGCGAAGAAACGAAAATATTAAATATTTCATTTCCTCTAGTGAGAATCGAACCCATAACCTGTAGCGCTTACAGTCACACTTTGTGCCCATACGCTACGACTGGCCTCGATATGTATTCACTTTAAAAATAAATAATTAAAATAAAACAAATATTTATAAAAATTTCCCATGTCAACAAACATGTTTGTTTGCCGCTTTAATGGATAATTGTATGGGACTCTAATTGTGCGAGTCCCAATCACACTTGGCCTTGGGCTGTTTATATAACAAAAACAATAGGGAAGATCATTAAAAGAAATCACACCCTGTTTCACAGAACTCTCTGCAACATTGAAGACGTACTCGTATTCATAAACAATCAAACGTTTGTTTTAATAATACAAATATATTAAAACCCACACGATTCCCATAAATTATTTCCATATGCATATACATAAGTCTAGACCTGCCTCTATGTCTGTCTGTCCATATATCAGCGTTACAATAGTAAATGGATGTAGGCGCACGTCAGTGCTTTGTGGATCTTAATTAACTATATTAGTTTTGTCTTTCATATTATTTGCTTAGGTGTGATCTATTATATGTGACTCCTACTTAAACATTGTTCAGCTATAGGTACTACCTATATCACAATATGAGTGTCTGACTGTAATATAAATTTTCATTTCAAATCTTCGGCGTTGAGTTCTGCAAAATTGCATTGTAAGTATACCATGTAATGTTGCGAAAATCAGGCTGAAACCGGTAGGTGGTGATCCTCTTGCAACATAATATAAAACAAAAAAAATATGCTTTTAACGCACAGATGTGCGACAGAGATCTCTCGTCTTGTGGCTTATTATTTAATTACGAAAATATTTTCTTACATTTAACATATATACAATCCCAAAATTTTATATTAATTAAGATGAGATTTTAATTAATATTACAAATAGATAAATATTCTGAAACGTACTAAAATTATTATTTACCAGTACCTATTTATTTGCGGCTTCGCCCACGTGGTCAAATAATTAAGAATTTTGTATAAAACATGAATATAACGTAATGTCGTCCTCAAAAAATGGATTTTTTAACACAAATTCGAATTTGAATTTATTAGTATGAAAGTACTTATAGATTTAACAGAAAAAAGGCAAGTTACTGTAATTATAATAGCAACATCCTAGTATTATACTAGGTTCCGTTTAATCCAATAAAGCATGCTTCCTAGCGACGGCGACGTGGAAAAAAATCACGCTATATTCAACACCTACCTTTAAAAACCAATTGTACCTTAAATTATACCTTATTACAAAGAAAATAGAGTCGATTTGTCAATAGTCACATAAATAAAAAAATATATTACAAAAATGTATAGTACTTCTTCTTCAATTCACAAAAAGACTGTATTTCTAAGTACATAAGAGCTATATTAAATAGAAATTGTAGGTAAATAGTGCGTAAGTCATAATGGGATTGGAAAATGGATACTTGTAAATTTATTTTTAAACCTATTTCGTATTGCGGTTAAGGCGCTTTGAGTTGTATTATGTAAATTATTATTTCCTTGCGTTGCAAACGAGGCATAACACGGGGTTAAATTCCGCCACTCATCATGTAATGCGTTCAGAATTCAGCGGAAAGTGTGTAACAGAAGTGTCTTAATGGGAGCGGAGTGTCTTAACGCTACGTGCCCACGACCCCCCAGCCCAACCCCATAAGTATGAAGTTAAAAAAAATAAGAAATAATTAGATAACTTAACGTCTAGTACATAAACGTCACAATCTATTTTCGTTACGACTTAGCGATGATGTCACTAACACCTACGAATATGTAACTGAAAGGATTAAAATAAAGGTTACTGAAACATCTTGATATAAATAAATGAAACTATAAATAAAGTGTTATATTTACAATGTATTTCTGATATCCATGTTGAGATCGAAAAAAAATTTTTGTATCCCACATATAGCAAGGTAGGTTAGATTGGAACCTAGTGTCAAAAGATTCCGTTCCCCTCACATTACCCAATTTTAGAATAATTACGTGTAAAGTGGTGACAGTTACTGTGAAAAAAACTGATTTCTCAAATCAAATCTACAAGTGTTGCATTTACAGCCACACGCTGTGCCATTGCGGCACGACGGCCTCAGTCGTAAAAAATATGAATTTTATTATATGTATAATGTGTAATTTTAATTTAATTGTAGGCCTTAATTTACACGCTGCAAGATCATAAATAAAATTAAATTTTGCCATCCATCTTGGGTGTCAAGTTGGTGGCGAACGTTTTGTGTAATTATTTATTACAAATTTGTATTATTACTTTCATAATTGATATCCCTATAGTAATTAAAAAAAATTGATGTGATTCTTATTACCGAAAAAATAAACAAAAAATATATCCATACCTATATTATAAATTCGAAAGTAACTCTGTCTGTCTGTCTGTCTGTCTGTCTGTGACGCAATCAGGGCCAAACCGCTAATTCAATTGTGATAAAATACTCATAAAGAGATACTTAAGGGTCTTCGGATGAACATAGGTTACTTTTTTTTCTCATATTTGTAATATTGTCGATATATACTAAAATATTAAAATACTTTTTAGTTTGACAGGCAATTTATTCCGCCATGTTAATAACAACCGACCGTTGCTAAGCAACGGTTTGCAAAGTTTGTTTGTTATAAGAAAACGTCACCCAAAATGAGCTTAACG
>DWQW01003462.1:0-22589 GCA_018249695.1 Heliconius erato demophoon
AGCGTCTCTTGCAATTTTACGTGGCTTTCGGTACAAATGGCAACGTCATCTGCGTAGATAAAAGTCCATGAGGCTGAAGACTGCGCCGCCTCAGTAAGTGAGTCTAAAACCAAGCAAAACAGGAAGGAACTCAGCACTGAGCCTTGGTGATCAGGATATGTATATCCTTTGTAAATTATTATTTGAAATGTATGTTTTAATTCATTCATTGTATCACTAGTTATAGTACAGCACTAGCAGTATATAAACCGTGAGTGGTTGTGGTGGGTTCCATCCCACTTGAGGAAATGAAATATTTATTTAAATTTAAAACTACATTTTTTGGCTCTGGCGTCGAGGCAAAGCGTGACGCTGAGCTTCGACACTCAACACGCGATGCCTCCTGAATTCGGCGAAAAATGGGGAACAGAGTGTCTTAACACTAGTTTCCCTCTGTCTACCCTGCGGTGAGCGTGAAGCGTGATTTTATCTCATAATTTTTTATTAAATCCGTTTCATAACAACGAGAATACAACATTTTTTAAAAACACTTTATTTATATCAAAATAGTTTCGAACAAACAAATTCAACAACACGCGACTTGCCAGGAATCAATAGCAAAGAGATCACAATAATCCCACTGTAGGCAATATAATATCTAACACCCCAATAATATTATATTCCAGCAAAGCCGGCTTTACCGGCTTTAATGTATCGCGAGATCGTACTTACTTTTATATGTAAGGATGCTTCTATTTGCGCTGATAAAATAGTGGATAGCCTTTTTCTCATATTTTCATATGATTGTTTACACTTTTTTTTTACGTAGTCTATAGACTTTTTGGCTATACTTTTTGATTATCGATACTTGGTGAGAACTAAATCGATTTTCTTGTTATATTCACAGCCGGACACTCTTTGGAAATATGTATTTACATATAAATAATACAATACAGGAAATATATTCCAATTCAAAATATAAGTTAAGTTCTGTCCTTTGTATGATATATTTTAATAAATTACACTAGAAGACCGTAATGATATAGTGATGTCCCTATAAAATCCTGTCTAATCAATGTGAATTATGTTGGTCCTGAACAACACTATTATAAATTATACTTTTTAACAAAATTAAAATTATTTTATAAAATCGATTCATTATCTACTAAGCTTTTATCGCAATTTTGTTGATATTAATAAAGTAAAAAGTTTTTCTTATCATATTATGAACAATGTTATTACTTATAAATATTAACGACATTGTTTAGTCTACCATACATAGCACATGAATTCGAAATAGACGGCGAATACATCTACATACGCAGTCGTGGCGGCGTAGTACGAGGGTTGGACTCCCATTCGGGGCAATGAAATATTTAATATTTTCACTTCTTATCTCTGGTGATGAAACAAAGCGCAGCGTTGAGTTCCGCAACTCAACACACAATGCCTGCAGAATCGACAGAGAAAAATGGAACGGAAGTGTCTTAATGGGAACGGAGTGTCTTAACACTAGGTCCTCGGTCGCGAGATACGGCGCGAAGCTAAAAAAAGAGATACTTAATACAAAAATAAAAAAAATCAAATGTTATTTTGTTAATAACGAAATATATTAAAACTAACTAATAGTAATATTATTGCTAACATTGGGTACACTATCAAAATAGAACCAATACCATTTATAAAGCTTATTAATGACCATATGATTGAAATAATTGAAAGTGACATAACATTTAGAGGTAATTGACGCCTAAAATTGTGTACCAGACGATGCAATCGATATTAATATTAAATTCTGGCAATATTATCAAAAACATGGTATCGTACATATTATCATGGTATTAGTAGATACATATTATATTTATTCGTACATCTATATATATAAAAGGACTTGTGCTGACTGACTGAGGTAAGACGCACGCAGAGCCGTAACCGCTGATGGTAGAAACGTGAAATTTGGGCAGATGTTTATTTTCATATTCTGGACATCCACTAAGAAGGGAATTTGAAAAATGTTAACCCTAAAGGGATGAAATAGGGGTTGAAAGTTTGTATGGAAATTTTTTTTAATCTGTACCGATTTTTATAAAATTTGAAATTCAGACTCTTAAAAATATTTCATTGAACACGTGTTTCATGGTTTTTAAGAATTCACCCCCTAAGGGTTCAAATAAAGGGTTGGAAGTTTATATGGAAAAATCTTTAAATTGCCACCGATTTTTATAAAAATTTAAATTCAGACTGTTAAAAATATTTTATTGAACACGTGTTTCATGGTTTTTTTTAAATTCACTCCTAATAAGCGGGCGAAGCCGCGCGCGTCCTCTAGTCAATCTATATATATAAAAGGACTTGTACTGACTGACTGAGGTAAGACGCACGCACTGCCGTAACCGTTGTGCGTAGAAACGTGAAATTTGGACAGATGTTTATTTTCATAATCTGGACATCCACTAAGAAAGGATTTTGAAAAATTTTAACCCTAAAGGGATGAAATAGGGGTTGAAAGTTTGTATGGAAAAAAATTTTTATCTGTGCCGATTTTTATAAAATTTGAAATTCAGACTTTTAAAAATATTTTATTGAACACGTGTTTCATGGTTTTTAAGAATTCACCCCCTAAGGGTTCAAATAAGGGGTTGAAAGTTTATATGAAAAAATCTTTAAATTGCCACCGATTTTTATAAAAATTTAAATTCAGACTGTTAAAAATATTTTATTGGACACGTGTTTCGTGGTTTTTTTAGAATTCACTCCTAATAAGCGGGCGAAGCCGCGCGCGTCCTCTAGTCTACATATATAAAAGGACATGTACCTGACTGACTGGTGTAAGACGCACGCACAGCCGTAACCGCTGTGCGTAGAAACTTGAAATTTGGACAGATGTTTATTTTCATAATCTGGACATCCACTAAGAAAGGATTTTGAAAAATTTTAACCCTAAAGGGATGAAATAGGGGTTGAAAGTTTATATGGAAAAATCTTTAAATCGCCACCGATTTTTATAAAAATTTAAATTCAGACTGTTAAAAATATTTTATTGAACACATGTTTCGTGGTTTTTTTAGAATTCACCTTTAAGGGTGCAAATAAGCGGGCGAATCAGCGCGTGCCCACTAGTATTATATGAAAGAAAGATGTTTATATAATTGATATTATTGTGATTATTGACACTGACCAGAAATCAGATCATTCGAATTTTATGAAAAATAGTTATTGTGGTACTTAAAATAAAAACGTCGGACTCACCCTTTGCAGGCGGCCATTCGCACTCATTTTGTATGAAATTCATTAAAAATATACGTTTGTAATTACTTTTTTCTATACCTATAAATTTTCGCTTTTCACATGTTTTCCTTTATTTGCATTGTAAGTTTTCACATCGTGCCAAATTTCATAACTGTAGGTCCACGGGATCCTATAGATCCTATAAGGGTTCTGAACTAAAAAAGATAATTATACACTTACCACTTTGTGGACTATTTGATATTTAGATAACTTGGTGTTAAGCATCTACTAGCCTTTCAGTATTTAATATTTGTTAAAATGCTGAAAGGTGGTACTTTTTAATTGAAAATAAATATTGTCTCATTTGATATTCGAACCCACAAACATCGAACTCACTGAGCAGCCCTGTGTTGAATCATCGACGATAAACTTCGAGATTTAGCAAATTCACTTCGCAATAAGTTCAAAGATCTTAAATTTTAATAATAAATTAGTTCTGTTAATATCACTTTATCTTCGTTAAAGTTTATTATTTTATTAAAAGCATTAAAATAATTTCAACGATAATTGGAGGTCGCTCATTTTGTCATTACAATTTTAAAAATATTATCTATTTTATAACGTAGAGGAAATTTCCATTTATAATTTCACGTTTTAGTTACAATAAAAAAGAAAAAAGAGGCCAGTCATGGCACGAGCGTGTGAGTATAAACACAGGCTACAGGTTATGGGTTCGAATTCCAATCGAGGAAATTAAATATTTAATATTTTCGTTTCTTTGCTTCGGTGTTTAGGAAGAGCACGGAATTGTTCCGCCATTTAACACGCAATGCCTCCAGATTTCAGAAAAGTAGAGTACGAAGTGTCTTAACACTAGGCTCCCTCTGCCTATCCTGATACAGCGTGAAGCCGAAAAAAAAGAAGAGGTTTCGACAGATCATTGTGATAAGGATTATTTATATCGTTGTGTTCTCTACGTATGGTATGTACTGTCATACAGTGTCCAAACACAACACTACGCTTTGTAGCCCCCATTGGGAACGATTTTTTTTTTATAATTTTTTAGTTGAAAATACAATCGTCACAAAAACAAATTCACTGTGCTCCGTAGTTATCATTTACAACCAAAAATACTGGATTTAAATACTGATATTTGACATGAGAGTTTACGGTTGCAAGTTGGCACTATTGCTATATTTTTAATTCTTAAGAGTATGATAGAAAGCTAAATTATTTACGTACATATTTAACGCCACAGCGGCTACGGATTTGACGGTTTTTAAATGTATATAATGTGTTAACAGATTAAATGTCATTTTATATAAAAACCTCCTTGCGAGAATATACTTCTATAATATTTTTAAACATTTTTAAAGTGTTATTCCACACTTAGGAACTCGACTCCTGGTCGGTTTCCAGGAGGCGCGGGTTCGAGTCCCGCTGCGTTCAAATTTTTATACGTTTTCTAAATAAATATACTTTTATAATGTTTGCTTACTTTAGAATTAATGTTACGGATTTTTTTGTAACTAATATATTCTATTACATCATTTACATTACTACACTATGGCACTTAGTGGATGTCTACAAGATGTCACTTTAGCGACGTAGTACCTAAGTAGTAAATTACGGCCTCTCCGCTGTACTGGTATCACACATACCTTTCTAAATAAAATAGAAGGCAATATATCCTTTCTTTTTGTCTTATTTACTAAGATAAAAGAAATATAGCTTAAAGTTAATCTAGTTTAAATAAAAATTGCTTGATCGACATTAAAATCTGAATAAAAAAACAATAAACATTCGTGTTGCAGAGACACAAGCGTGTGATTGTATAAACGCGACAGTTTGTGGGTTCAAATCCCACTCCGAGAAATAAAATGTTTAATATTATCATTTCTTCGATCTGGTATCGAGGCGAAACGCGGCGTTGAGTTCCCCTACTCAACACGCAATACCTCCAGAATTCGGCGGAAAGTGGGGAGCAGAGTGTCTTGACGCTAGGCTCCCTCTGCCTACCTGCTACATGCAAAATACACCGTGCAGCTAAAAAAAATGTACATACGTACAATATTAAAATAAAAAATAAAATAAAACAGCTTCATGCTGTATCCCGCACACAGCAGGGTAGGCAGAGGGAACCTAGTGTTAAGACACTCCGTTACGTACAATATTATATTTTTATTATTAAATAGTCTTGTTTGCGTTTCCTTCGATTTCATGTAAACAAACCGCGCAGTAGCCAAACCGTAATGCTACGCTAATTTAGCATATTGAAAGATTTAAAACCTTTAATGTGTGAAGCTTCCTAGATATACACTCAATATGCGTCTTACAAAGTTGCAATATGATGAGTGTTTTCATTTATTCCCAGCATATCTGTTTCTTTTTTTTTTCAGCTTCACGCTGTATCCCGCACACAGCAGAGTAGACAAAGGGAACCTAGTATTAAGACACTCCGTTCCCCACTTTCCGCCAAGTTCTGGAGACATTGCGTATTGAGTGGCGGAACTCAACATCACGCATTGCCTCGACACCAGAGCGAAGAAATGAAAATATAAATGTAAATAAATATTTATTTTTATCAAGTGGGGATGGAACCCACAACCAGTCCATTTTACAGTCACACTTTGTGCTCCTGCGCCACGACTGGCCTCAATATCTCTTTCTATAATTTTAATACATATTTGTTATAAATTGTTGTGTTGTACTAGATATGTATAAAATAAAGTAACTATATATACTTTTATTTTGGCCTGTCAATTTCAAATTCCATCAAATATATAAATGTGAAATGACAGCCAAGTTAAATACTATGTAATGTGTCGTTCTTGACTTCACCGACAAAAGAATAAAAGATATATGTGCCGAGTTCTGTGTACTTGAATTAGAGAGTAAATACAGAACTCGGGACTCATTTAGATTTCACACACAACATTTTTTAAATGCTATTATATCAATAAACATTTGAGTTAAGTAATTGAGTTTGTTATTTAATTGAATTGTTGAAATTTTACATACATTACAAACTAAGGGATTTTAACAAATATTCAAAATTTGATGCATTCAGTTTTTGTTCTTGTAAAATACAATTTTCGCGTTTACTTCTTAACTTGGCTGGACACTCTGGTGCGTGTCTTGAAAGATTACATAATAATAACAGACATGTACATCAAACGTATCACAGAATAATACTAGAGAAAAGTTGATAAGCTCGCTATCCTAAAAGTGATATTACGCTTTGATGTGGTTCTCTTTATTGTTTACACATAGAAATACTATATATATTATTATCTTATTTAAATAATATCCTATGTAATACGACTCAATGCAAGAGCGGCGTTGAGTTCCGCCACTGTACACGCAATGCCTCCAAGATTCGGTGAAAACTGGGGCCCTGCTGTATGCGGGATACAGCGTGAACTGCGTGACTGTAATTCGACTGTTGTGAACTATCAAGACGATTTACAATTTTTTACAAAATATTAAGATGAAACGCATACCAGATTGTCACTGAAGCTTCTAGATTTACTAGTACCACTACTAGTTTTACTAGAAGCGAAATTTGATTACGTTTCTAGATTTTGTGTAAATAACAACCTGACGAATATAATTCTTAATAAAAAGTCTGTTAAAATGGTTATACTATAAGTTTATTTACACTTCTTATGAATATTAGTTATGCTTATTGATTCTCTATCATCTCTTACATGCTGATTTGAACCACTTATAATTTTATCATTTGTTTCTAGTCGTAAATCAATAATATACCAAACTCACTTTATAATTTTCGATTACACTCAGTTTTGCACGTGCCGAAACGTACTTTTTTACCTTAATCCCTTAATTTAGGCGTTGATGCCGTATCAAATTAAGTTAAAAAGGAAAAGTTATATTTTTACGAGTCTTCTTGTAAATCCAGGCCAGTCGTGGTGCAGCGGCACGAGGTGTGACTGTAAAACCGACTGGTTGTGGGTTCGATCCCCACTCGAGGAGATGAAATGTTTATTTAAGTGTATATTTCTATTTCTTCGCTCTGGTGTCGAGGTTAAGCGCGGCGTTGAGTTCTGCCACTCAACACGCGATGCCTCCAGAATTCAGCAGAAAGTGGGGAACAGAGTGTCTTAACACTAGGTTACCTCTGCCTACCCTGCTGTGTGCGGGATACAGCGTGAAGCTGATTTATTCTTATAAATCCAGGTACAACTATAATATTGCATATTTTTATCTATTCTCTATATAAGACAACCAATTAGGCATGGTCAGTAACCAATATATATATAATATTTATGAATGTTAGAAAATTTATGATCTGTTTTATTTTAATATAAATGTTCTATAATGTTCGAACAAATAGTGTTATCAAACTTAATACGTACGTTTACATTAATACTCCTTGACCTAAGAACTGAGTTAGCTATTAATATGTAGCATAAAAGTATCACAATATGTTTTTTACTTTTCTCCATTTTTTTTTAAATATTACAATATTAAAAAAATACTATAGACTAGATATTTTTGTAATTAATAATTAAGTATTTTAAGCATGAGAAAAAAATTGCATAAGTACGTTGTATAAGGAACCCAAAACGTAAAATATCTACAAAATATTTTTTTTATTTATTCGCAACTGGTTGTACGTTCGATCTCCTCTCGAGGGAATACAATATAAATTTAAATTTATATTTCCATTTCTTGAATTTCGTCACTCAACACGCAATACCTCCAAAAATCAGCGGAAAATCGAGAAGGAAGTGTCTTAACACTAGGTTCCCTCTACCTGCTCTGCTGCGTCCGAAATACAGCGTAATTAAGCCATTAAAAACATAAAATCACAGATAAAAAATAAAAACAACAAAAAAAAACCTTCAAATATAAAATAAATATTTTTTTAAACTTACCGTATTTTATTGGCATCCGACACAAGTTGCACAGAACACACTTCACTATCACAGCACAGGAGTGAGGCGTGAGCAGGGCACGCGTGACGGTCCGCTACTGAGGGCGGCCCGCCCTGCCTTATCGCGGGCCAAGTTTTAATCGACAGCGGTCAATTTTTTATCTCGTGCTAATTGTCTTATTCTTGGTAAATGTTTTTTTTTTCTTTAATTATTTAGTTTATTCTATAGAATAAATAATTGGGTTTCAAGGTATTTTTCGTATATTCACCAATTAATATTTTAATAATAATGTTTATCTGAGTATAAAAATAAATTAAAAAATACCCGCATCCCGCAATCCCGCACACAGTAGGGTAGGCAGACGGAATCTAGTCTTAAGACACTTCGTTCCCCACTTTACGCCGAATTTTTCGTGAGTGGCGGAACTCAACGCCGGACTTTTGCTTTGGTACCAGAGCGAAGAAATAAAAAATATTAATAAATAATAATTCATTCCTTCGAATGGAGATCGAACTCACAACCGTCGCGTTGCAGTCACAAATGTGTGACTTCATTATTTTAATAAAGTTATATAGATTTTGTGTAAAGCCGAACATAATCGTTATCTAATAATTCCCAAAGACAAAAATAAAAATATTTAATTAAATTCAAAATATAATTAAACGCGCCCTCTTATAGTCTACATCACGTTGCATCCCCGAGGATTTCTTGTTGTCGATTGTCGTCAATTGTTTTAGTTACGAAGCGCCTCGTAAACATGGCTTAACGACGGCCCTGTCTAGTTATATATGATTGCATTACAATAATAAACAATTTAATATAAATATGAATATGAGGCCAGTCGTGGCGCAGCGGTACGAGGTGTGACTGTAAAACCGACTGGTTGTGGGTTCGATTCCCACTCGAGGAGATGAAATATTTACTTAAATTTATATTTCCATTTCTTCGCTCTGGTGTCGAGGTTAAGCGCGGCGTTGAATTCTGCCACTCAATACGCAATGCCTCCAGAATTCGGTAGAAAGTGGGGAACGGAGTGTATTAACACTAGGTTCCCTCTGCCTACCCTGTTGTGTGCGGGATACAGCGTGATGCTGAAAAAAATATATAAATATACTTACTTTTATAAGACTTTTGCTTCAATTTCTAATATGTAATAATAATAGTGAGACCCTCGTAGCTTCGCCCGCTTGAACTACACAATTATTTATTTTTGATTAGTATTAGTTATAATAAGATTATCATTTTAGAGACAATATCTATACATTGAAAACTAAAGTTTGAGCCGATTCAATTAAACAGTTGTTATTTATAACAATTGTAGAACAGAGTGTCTTACCACTAGATAGGATACAGAGAGACGCTGATAAAAAGAAATTAATTTCATTTAGGCGAACAATTTTCTCGGAAGGAACTCAAATCATTTAAGTTCCTTCACTAAATACTTAACAAAGAATCAATAAAAACAGTTGACGAGGCGAAAGAGGTACATACGTATATAGAAACTAAAGTAGTTCCCTCTGGCCACCCCGCTAGGGATACGTAGAGCTAAAAAAAATAATAAATAAAAAAACATTGACATATGAATAAGCAAGATTACAAACTCACTCATATTAACATGACGTAAAGCCAACTGCGTGAATGTTATTTAACTGCGGAAGTATAAAAATTATGGTTTTATGGTTATTTATTGGAGAAAAAATTAAGTAAATATTTATATTATTTTTGTTTTATACCTTTAGTTTATTACTTTTTATGTCAATAATCTATAAATCGTGCAAAAATATTATCACTTATAAATAAATATACTTATAAAGCTCTCTTACGCCCAATATTAATAACCTATCTCCAACGTCAATGTTAGATTGTTTCACATATTTATCCAATCTCTAGATTGGATAGATATATGAAACAATCTAAGATTGACGTTGGAGATAGGTTATTAATATTGGGCGTTAGTAAAGAAGACCACGAGGTTTTACCAGTATTCTTGTAGCATGTTTTGCTAAAATTATAAGTTATTATACATTCAAATATAATAATATAAATAATTTCGATTAAAATATCTTTAGATTGAATTGAGAACCTAGAGGAGGCTCTGAATATAACCGAAACATATCTTTCTTTTTCGTTCGAAGTTCGTTAAAATAGCATATCAAGACTAATATGTGAAGAATGATATATGAGGCCGTCGTGACGCAGGGGCACTATGGTGCGACTGTGATGCGAAGGATATGGATTCAACCCCCACTCGGAAGAATGAATTATGATATATTAGTATTTTTATTTCTTCGCTCTGGCGCCAAGGCAAAAGCCCGGAGTTGATTTCCGCCGCTCAACACGCAATGCCTTCAAAAATTTGGCTAGGTAATGGAGTGTCTTAACACTAGAGAAGTATCCCATTATATTGGGGGATGAAAAGTTTCTGATCTGCCTCTGCCTACCCTGATGTGTACGGGATACAGCGTGAAGCTTGTTTTTTATTTTCATTCTTATATTATAAGAAAACATAATAGTGGTGGTGGAGAAATACAACTCGCTATTTGTTAGTTTTTATATTTCGTTAAATCACTTTGTAAAATTCTAAGTCGTCGCCACCTGAATCGTAGATTTAATATATAATACGAGCGATCATTATTTTTTGTAGAACTTTTTATAAAACCCTAAATACCATTGATTTTCTACGTAAAAGTTTGAAGTCCAATTAAGAGCCAGAACAGAAACGTTCGATCCTCCAATGTTATGGGATACTTCTCTAAATCAGTAGTAATTAATCATTTTTTTTTATATAATCACTAACGTTAATATGGCATTTATAAGATTAACTTAAACATACTGATTGAGATTAAATATAAATAAAAGTAAAAGTATTTAAATTATATTATTCAAATATTTTAATTAAACTCACAAACAACGCATACCGCGAGTAATCAAATGACTATTGTGCCACCAGGTGGCAATAATATTTTATATATTCTATGATAATTCTTTACCAAATAAATTAAGTATTAATATTTAAGGCTAGTCGTGGCGCAGGGGCGCAAATTGTGACTGCAAACGGGACTGGTTGTGGATTCGTTCCCCACTCGAGGAACTGAAATATTTACTTACATTTATATTTTCATTTCTTCGCTCTGGTGTCAAGGCAAAGCGCGGCGTTGAGTTTCGCCACTCAATACTCAACGCCTCCAGAACTCGTCGAAAAGTGGGTAACGGTGTGCTTAACACTAGGTTCCCTCTGCCCACCCTGCTGTGTGCGGGATACAGCGTGAAACTGATTTAATTTTGATTTGATTTTATTAAAAACATCGGCTGTCTAGGAATTTTGGCGTATTTTCTTACTTTACTTTTAGTGAACAAAGCGCCAAGCCTGTAGCTTTTGACGTTGCATTTTCTCAATAGCAATTAAAATAACTTGAAACCGTGTTCACAAGTTAATTGTAATAACTGTTAATAATAGAATAGCTTTAGGGTAAGTAAAATAAAATAAAATCTATAATTATTTTACTGAATATAATATGGACTCCAAAGTGTTTTTTTTTACAAGCATCGCACGCTAGTGCCCCTGCGCCGCGACTGGCCTCAGATAAACAAATAAACTTAATTAATATTTTTTTTTATAATCTATTTATAAATTGTTCTGAGGCTAGTCGTGGCGCAGCGGCACGAAGTGGGACTGTAAAACTGACTGGTTGTGGGTTCGATCCCCACTTGAGGAGATGAAATATTTACTTAAATTTATATTTCCGTTTCTTCGCTCTGGTGTCGAGGTTAAGCGCGGCGTTGAGTTCTGCCATTCAACACGCAATGCGTCCAGAATTTGGCAGAAATTGGGGAACGGAGTGTCTTAACACTAGGTTTCCCTCTGCCTACCCTGCTGTGTGCAGGATACAGCGTGAAGCTGATATATAAATTGTTTTAGTCAATAACGTGATATTATTATAATTTTAAATAAATGAAAACAAACAAATAAAATTATTATATTATGATGTAAACAATAATATTTAGTTGTGAGCGATCTACTAATATGGAATGCTGTTGCAATTTGCAAGTAACGTGTAAATTATATATAGAAATGTTTATACATCGATATATATGATGTATAATATAAGCATGATATAATAATATTGAATTACCATACAGCATATTTAAAGTACCTACAGTACGGTCGACGAGTCGTGACACGTGGACGCCCAGAAGTTAGCTGCAGATGGCTGTGGTGATCTGATTTTAGGAGTGAGCAACGCGCAACAATTTAGATAGTCTAACATCAGAGTGGCCACTACTCGCTGACCGTACTATATTTGCTAAGTAATAGACTAGTGAGTACATTTTGATAAATAGATTCTAATATTTTTATATTGAACGTATTATTTAAAAATATTTGCGTATTTAATAAAATAATTAAATTTTGAACTTACAGAATGTAAAGCTTTCGTCTGTTTATTGGATGACACTTCAGGTGCTCAAAAAAAATTATGTTCTTTTTAAAAAAATAAATTTTTTAACAATATCTGAATTATTTTAGACTAAACATTTTTTTTATACTTTATCTTATTATAACAAAATATTAAACAGGGCAATGTCTTATGCAAGGATAAATTAATTAAATAAAATTAAAAAAAAACACTAACTACACTTACTCTACCCCGAAACATGAAAAAAAATCTTAGCTTAAGCTACGGTACTGCATACTTACGATACTTGTATGATAAACACAATGTGAATAATAAAAATATTTACCTCAACAATGGCGATCTATACATTAAAATTAAATAAATAATAATTAATTCCCTCGAGCGAGAATCAAACCGACATCACATCCACATCGCGTTACAGTCACACCTTTGTGCCTCTGCGCCATTACGGCCTCAACAAGCATTCATTATAATTTATAATATCATCAAACTATAAAGTCACATGTCTAAAAACAAACTACCGTAAATCCATGCCCTTTTTTACCTTTTTCGAATGAACAATAAGCTGTTGGCGCTACTGGCCTCTACAGCATCACAGGGCTTTAGGAGGCCGAGCTAGAAGAGCTCTGACCTCGGCTTGGCGGAGTTTCCATCGAAAGTGATATTTTAAAAGCCAATAGTCGTCCTTTGTTTCTGCCGAATCGGTAAATATTCGATAAAAGCGTTGACCCCTTCAAATCGAACGATTGAAATGTTATTTAGTTATGTTTTAAATTCAAATAATAATTATAGTGTTATGAAATTTTTAAAAAAGACTGTGATGCCTATAAACGTAAATTTAATTAAAAATCACACGTATAAATTGATTTGTAACATAGATATTTAACTTTAAAATAATATAATTTTTGTAATCTTAATTTTACAAATAAAAGAAACACCTTTTTCACAATTACACACAGTATCAACGTAAAACTGGTATGTTTTACTATATTTTCTTATTTTTCCTTCAGTGCTATTTTAGAATTTAGGAACATATGAATATAATTAAAATGGTCTTTGTTAATCTTGTTTGTTAAAATCAAAAATTACTGATTTATTCAAATCAAATCAGTTTCACACTGTATCCCGCACACAACAGGGTAGGCAGAGAGAATCTAGTGTTTAGACACTCCGTTCCCCACTTTCTGCCGAGTTCTGGAGGCATTGCGTATTGAGTGGCAGAACTCAACGCCGCGCTTAGCCTCAACACCAGAGCGAAGAAATTGAAATATAAATTGGTCTCTATATCGTATCTGCAAAATTTACTGGATTATTCCTTTTCTTTATTAAACCTCATGCTTAAAAAATATCATCACAATATCTATACAGTTCATTAAAATATAAAATAGAATATACGTAGGTACTTAAAATCCCCACAGATAATCCTTGAAATCTTGTTACAAGCCATCGTGCTTCGAGAGCTCTCGAAATCAGACTCTTGTCCGATCAAACCTTTCAAAAGTTACATTATCGAATTGAAATCTTTTTTACATTATATTTTCAATGATATTTAAATTGATATAAAATAATATATATATATATATATATATATATATATATATATATATATATATATATATATATTATTTATAAAAAAAAGAGGCCAATCGTAGCGCAACGGCACAAAGTGTGACTGTAAAACCGATTGGCTGTGGGTTCGATCCCCACCCGACGAGATGAAATATTTACTTAAATTTATATTTCCATTTCTTCGCTCTGGTGTCGAGACAAAGCGCGGCTTTGAGTTCTGCCACTCAATACGCAATGCCTTCAGAATTCGGCAGAATGTGGGGAACGGAGTGTCCTAACACTAGGTTCCCTCTGAAGCTGAAGATTTATAAAAAAAAAATAACAAGTTACCTATAATAATACGTAATATTTTGAGCCCTTGTCAGAAACACAATTAAAGAATATCATGATAATTTAGTAGATTTTTTTTATATATGTTGTAAAGGAATAATATATATTTTTTTTAAATTAAGGATAGTAGGTATAAAGCCCGCATTAAAAAAGTTTATAATTACGATGCCATCATTCTACTCAATTCAGTATGTAGAAAGAGATTAGTAAGTATAAAGTTTGAGTAAGCTACGTTCCTTCCCAATATAACTTAACATAAGTTAAAGTACATTATAGTAAATCCTGCGAGAATGTGGTTCCAACTTTATTCTACTTAATCCTCGCTGCGGTATGATTCATCATATTCGAGAGATGTTCTATAAATCAGAAAATCTGAATAATCATTTAAAGTAGAAAAGTAGAGCCAAAATTGTGCGACTTAGATTAATTTATATTAAATATTAAAAAAAAATAACCACAATAACTTTTAACTTACCTTAACTTAACGTCACGTTGTATCCCTAGCGGAGTAGTCAATGAGAACGGAGCGTCAAACGTTACGGTCACTATACACCTCTTTTGCCTCGTCCACTGTGATCAACCTCTGCATACATGCCCTCCGAGGGGTCATCACACTTTTTACGTGACCTTCTTCCAGTATCTTGGATACTACGTTTTCGAAGGTCAACCGAAGTCTCTCTTTACCTCTCACTTTTCCATTATAAATCTTTTCTGCCATTCTTTCATAACTTATTAAAATTTACTATAACCTTTAAATTTGGCTATATTGGGCTTTATGATCATAGCCATAATTCAAATCTACGTGAGATTAAGGTAATAATTAATACTAGAGGCCCGCGCCTGGCTACACCCGCTTCCTTTTGGTTTATTATATAATTTAAGTGTATTTATGAAAAAATATTGTTTTTTTTTATTGCGGTTATTTGAGATTACATTTGATATTGCTCCTAAAATTACTAATTGAAAATTTTTAGCTATTTCAGGATAAAAAGTAACTTATGTGTTGCTCTATCGGTCGGTGAAAATCCCATAAAAATCAGTTCAGACCTTTTTCATTTTTACTCGGACAAATGCAAACACAAACAGAGATAGATACCAAAATTGTAAAATGATTTGTTTGTATTTTATTAGGTATAGTGTGTTTTTCAAGTGTATATGGATATTTATCCATATAAACTTCAACAAACAAACTTTTTCTCTTTATTTTTCTAGTATCTATACTTAGGTATATTTTTTCCTTTTCTGGTAAATATTTTAGCATTTTCAAAGTTTTCGCAAATACTTTTATGCGTATTAAATTATATGTATATGCATAAATATTTTTATACATAGGTATTAAATATATGTATAATCACAATAAAATTTGTATTACCTATTTTTACTCAACAAATAAAATATTTCCATAAGTATATTTTGTTTTTATTCAAATCTACAAAAAAGCTTCTCGTAATTGTGGATCGCTAATTGTCTTTTCTTGTTTCTCATTACACCATCCTTAGTGCTCTTAGCCTTAAAAAATCGGACAAGCACGAGTCGGGCTTACCCACCGAGGATTCCATACTAAAATTTTAGTTCTCGAGCTTTTTCTGAAATTCAAGCTTAGCCAGAGCCCTCATCTGATGCTTTACTTGAACTAGCGGCTTAAATATCAAGGCTACCTCTTTTAAGGCTATTATTTTTAAGAGTTTAATCACAAATGTATAGTTTCAAATTAAACTATTGTTTGCTTGATGCTAGCTGCCAAATTTCATAGTTCTAAGTTAACCAAAAGTATCCTATATAACTGTAGAGCATCTAAGCGTTTTCATTTGCAATACCAGATTTAGATTTATGTAAAAAAATATTTAGGAAAGAAGTTTATTTTTACAAGGATTTATTTTTATTTATTTTTTTTAAATTATGTCCTATCGCGTCACACGTATAGATAAATCGCGTCACACAAGAAGACTAATGTACAGCATAAAATATGTATGTGTTATGGAATCTAATTAATATTTGTGTATGAAAATGTCATAATAATATACAAATATATTTATTCCTTTTTTTATTAAATAAAGAATTTACTAGGACTTCGCCCGCTTTGTTTAGTAACTAAGGGATGTGTATCTTGCTTGTGGACGCCCTAACCACTTTGCTACATGTTTATTGCTCCTATTGACAGTTGCATGTAATATAGCCTATAGCCCTCCTCGATATCTCAATAACCCAACACAAAGGATTTCGAACCAATAGTGAGATGACTGGGACTGGGATTAACACGTTAAACTAGAATTCATCTTTATAATTTATTTTTTAGCTTCAAACTGTATGACCAGCATATAGCACGCAAGGCAGAGGTAACCTGGGAACCTAGCGTTAAGACACTCCGTTCCCAGTAAGGCACTTTCATTTCTCCCTTTCCGCCGAACCGAACTCAACGCCGTGCTCGTCTCGTAACCAGAGCGGGGAAATGAATAAACCAGCTTCACGCTGTATCCTGCACACAGCAGGGTAGGCATTTTCCGTTGAATTGTGGAGGCATTGCGTGTAGAGTGGTGGAACTCAACCCCGCGCTTTGCCTCGATATATATGCCAGAGCGGAAAAATTAAATTTAAATTTATTTCATTTCGCTCGAGTAATGATCGAACCCACAACCAGTCGAGTTTACAGTCACACACTTGTGCCCCTGCGTTACGACGTGGCCTCTCACAACTTACATACAAAATATACAAAATGCAAAAACGATATTCAAATGCGCATCAGCCATCAACATTCATGTATAAAAGGCTAGTTCCAACTTATCCAAAGGTTTCCAGTAAACATATTCTGAAAGTTGCCAACGTTTGTTTATTCCACGAAACGTAATTTAAGTTGGTAAATTCTAGGACGAATTCCTTTGAAAAGACACCAATAAACTGGTCCGGAAAGGGTCGATACGCTTTCAATGAAGGCTGGGTGGAATTCAATGAATGTATGGTTCTAATCGGGACGTTTACTTAATTTATGATACATTATCAATATATGTAAGTAGGTATATATTTCAGTTAGAAGGATACATTGTCTTTGAGGTTAGTATGTATGTACTATCTAATAATTATTGTGTATTTTTAATTGGATAGTCGGCTTCACGCTATATCCCGCACACAGCAGGGTAGGCAGATGGAACCTAGTGTTTAGACACTCCATTCCCCACTTTCTGCCGAATACTGGAGGCATTGCGTGTTGAGTGGCAGAACTCAACGCCGCGCTTAACCTCGACACCAGAGCGAAGAAATAGAAATATAAATTTAAGTAAATATTTCATCTCCTCGAGTGGGGATCGAACCCACAACCAGTCGGTTTTGCAGTCACACCTCGTGCCGCTGCGTCACGACCGACCTCTAGTAAAAGTATATCTAAGGATAAAAATAAAAACAAATAAAAAATTACATATTTGCTTTTATTATATTTACATATAGGTATACTTGTCTTCTAATTATTAATTAATACATATTTTTGTAATAGCTATTCTTATATTTTTGTTTATTTTTTACCTTCACGCTGTTTCCTGCACATAGCAGGGAAAGCATAAGGAATACGGACGCCTAGTGTCAAAGCACTCAGTTCCCCCATTTAGACACTTCAGTTCCTCATTTTCTGTCGAATTCTGGAAATATTGTGAGTTGATTAGCGAAAGCCCACGTCGCGCTTTGCCTGATTACCAGAGCAAAGAAATGAAAATATTAAATATTTCATTCGCCCGAGTTTTTTTTATCCATCCGTGTGCACGTCATCATAAAAAGTTTTTTTATAATATAAAGATAACATTTTATAAAATAGAAAACACAGATTTCAACTTACTCTGATATCTACCTAAAAAAATAAATACACTGAAGCTATTTAAAACTACATGCTATATTCTAGTACTTACATATGTCTAGTACTTACATAATAATTAAATGGACCTATTGATAGTTGCCAATAAAACAATTCTTATTATGGCCATATAAATCTTGATTGAGTTCATTCAGCTGACTTCGATAAGGTGAAATAATGTTATGTCTGGTAATTGTTTTCATCTTTGTTCTATTTTTCCAGCCGGATTCTGGAGGCATTGCGTGTTGAGTGGCAGAACTCAACGCCGCGTTTTGCTTCGACACCAGAGCGAAGAAATGGAGATATAAGTTTAAGTTCATCTCCTCGAGTGGGGATCGAACCCACAACCAGTCGGTTTTACAGTCACACTTTGTGCCGCTGCGCCCCGGCCTCAACTTCTTACAAGAAGCGTATATAATAGCTTCTATGTCTCGAAATTTTTCGTTGTCGTTGTTCATCAAAGTCAAATTAAGTGTTAAACTCATATAGAGTTTACCTACAAATGTTATTAAAGTTTGATAGTTTAAAAAAATCGGACAAATGCGACTTACGTACCAAGGGTTCCGTGCCAATTTCTGAATTATATGTCAGCGGGTAGTATAATTTGAAGTTAACAAACTTAAGTTTGCGGACGCATGCACTGATTTTGTATGAAATTAACTACAATTATAAATTTGTAACGATTTTTTTCAATAAAATATCTATATATTTTCAGGTTTTGGAATTCTAACGACTGTATCTTTTGATTTCTGCTCTAAGGAACAGTAGACTTGAGTACTTGATATAACTTTTAGCTTGGCGGAGGGACAACAAAGTGATCCTATAAGGGTTGCGTTTTTTACTTTAGAGCAACGGAACGGCAGGAAAGCACAAACAAACCCACTCTAAGCCAAGTTGTGCCACAGTGGTTGTGCCGTTAATAAATAAAATCCTTAACATAAATTTAAATAATAAAAAATTTGAAAGGCATAAATCTTATAATAATATATTTATTCCCATGTTTCCGTTTCCCAGCTTTCGCCGAACTCTGGAGGCATTGCGTGTTCAGTGGCGGAACTCAAAACCGCACTTTGCCTCGTTACCAGAGCGAGGAAATAAAATTATTTAATATTTCATTTGAGAATGGGAACCGAATCCACAAACTGTCGCATTTATAGTCGGAGACAGGCCTAGATTATTTTCTTTTATTATAATAATATGACCAGTAAGTATAACCTAAATATACAATTAAAAATATTAGCTGTTAGGTTTACTCCAGGCCAGTCGTGACGCAGGGGCACAAAGTGTGACTGTAAAAAATCGACTGGTTGTGGGTTCGATCCTCACTCGAGGAAATGAAATACTTACTTACATTTATATTTTCATTTCTTCGCTCTGGTGCTGAGGCAAAGCGCGGCGTTGAATTCCGCCACTCAACACGCAATGCCTCCAGAACTCGGCGGAAAGTGGCGAAACGGTGTGTATTCACACCAAGTTCGGTAAGCTAAAAATAAAATATAATTAAATAATCAACACGGGATAAAAACAAAACTACCCTCTAATATAAGGTATGAACTGAGTAAACACAAATACTACGTTTCAATCTGTTTTTCACACAAATTCTAATCAACTATCTATAGAGTGGCCATTATATATTACAATTAAATACAAAATAGGATGCTCTCTTATCAATTTCACGGACGAATTAATATTTTAATTAATGATTGAGATCACCCAAAAACATATAGCGTCGCATTTGTGGCAGTCTGTGCGATAACCCACGTGCTACCCAGGTCAGGACGATAGCTGTCGATGTTACTGGAAAACTAGACATATTACAAACAGCCGACAGTGTTTGTTTATATTGCAACAGATTGTTAGTTATTATGCTTATAATTGATTTATTAATTAGTCGTTTTTAATATTAATTATTAATTGGGTGTTAAAATATATTTGAAAGAGGTTACAGAAAAAGTTGTGTTAAAACAAAAAGTATTTAGTTTAAAAAAAAAATTGAAAAAATAACATCTAAATAGGTATTATATCAATGAAAAATATATGAATGCTTGCATATAAAAAAAATTAAATAAGAAATATTGTAAATTATATTAAATTGATAATAATTGATATCTATCTTTTAAAAAAATATTCAGTATCTGTATTAAAACGCCTTTTTAGAATTTTATCTAAGAACAGTTATGGTACATTACATAAATTGCGACATCTCACGGATCTCAAACGTGTCTCGTGCTCCCGGAAGGTCGAATTACTTTATGAAAAAAAAAATAATAAAGATTGTATTTCCAAACATTACATACACCTAGTAAGAAATTTGTTACAATTAGGTAAAAAATATTTAATAAATGTGAAAACGTCGCGGTTTTGTAGTAATCGTAATTACAATTTTTTTAAATAGACGTGACTGCTACGAGAGCTTACTCCATTTCTAGATTATTGAACGGAGTTTAATTACATTTTAAATCGTTATGGCGCAGCAGCACTGAACGCGACGGTTATGAATTCAATTCCCTCTAGGAGGAAAGAACTATTTATAGTTGTCGCTCTTTCATAACAAGACTAAGCGCGGGGTTAAGTTACAACATCAACATGCAATATCCACAACACTGAGTTCCTTCTGCCTACTGCTAAATAAAAATTGCAAAGTGTAGGGATAAAGGTAATGAAAGAAAAAAGGTTTGCATTTTATTTTAAATATAATTTTTAGTAAATATTCTACTATGGACTTCAGTCACTAATCACTACAAACAGATTAATATTTGATTTGTATAAAAGTAATAAGTCACTTCCTTTTAATATTTAATTTAATATATGTATGAGTATATACATTGCAAAAATAAAAAAGCTCACATACAAAATACACATTTTTTAATCTTTGATCTTAACATTTTCTAAATTGACATTCACACCTACATTGTTGTGTTCGAATAATTTACCAAACAAAGAGCTGTATAACTCATTACTGCTTTCCTCGTTCCATTTCAACGACTTCTCCGGTGCCATATAACTGACTAATTTATTATGAACTACATATTTAATTTTTCTCCCTTTTGTGGCTCTTGTATCCACTTTTCTCTTCATTTTACTTCTCATTTGTTGTAAAGCAATCCATTGACGACTTAGCTGGATAGGATCAGATATATCTGCTGACTTACATTCGATAAGTTCTCGGAGCAGTTGATGGTAAAAATCACTGTCATCAAATATTTCAGGAATATATTCATCGTTTTCTTTTCTATCTCTTGTAATAGGATTTACATTGTCATTGGTGCCATTTTTGTTATCTTCAATAGAATCCTTCTCATACCCAATAATATCATATTCTGACCTTTTTAACTGTGTTCTACGAATTAATTTATTTCTATCAGATAGAATGAAAGATACTTGTTGTAAAATTGTATTTGTTGGGGTATTTTTTATATTTGCTGCTGTGGCTATTCTTGTTTTTTCATTCCATTTTTGTATTGTTGTGTCTCTAAAGCTTTTAAAGGCTTTGTGTGAAGTTGAAATGTCACTTTCATAATCCTTAAGTTTTCTTTTTTTATGACTTTGTTTATTTGTAGACTTCTGTTTGGTCTCTGATTCTTCTTCTTCCTCTGTATCCGAAGGTATTTCTTCATTATCTGTGTCACTTGGTATTTCTTCATCACTATCATTTGTGGCTTGTTTTGCTTCAGGTGTCTGCTTATTGTTAGACAATGATTTGGTTTCAGGGAAATGTTTTAGTAATAACTGTTGTAAATTAAGGAATCTGAAAAAAAAATATTTAAAATAGATACAAGAGATACAATTTTCTTACTTTTTGTGTAAATAATAGTAAACATGTGTAGTTGCTCACTAAGAATTAAACAAACATTAAGAAATATATTTTGTTATTTTAGATATTCATAATATTTACAAGATATAAACATGTAACTGTAAATGTGACAGTTGGGGGTTCGATTCCCACTTGAGGGAATTAAATATTTAATATTATCATTCTCTTGCTCCCCTAATGTGGCAAAGTTCAAAAGTGTTGAGTTCCACCACTCAACACACAATATCTCAAGTTTGGCCGAAATTAAGGAACCAAAGTATGTTAATAGGAGCAGTTTATTATCATTAGGTTCCAGGTTCTCTCTGCCTACCCTATTATATGAGTGATTTTTTTACAATTTACATTAAAAAAAAAGATATTTATAATTTATATATAGCAGAAGCATTTTTTGTTCTAAATTAATATATAATGAACAATTTAAAATACTTACTTATCGAGCACATTAGCAACATTAACAATAGTATTAGAACTTTCATTGACAAATTCATCAGACTTTTTGAGATCTTCATATGTATCAA
>DWQW01003463.1:0-22589 GCA_018249695.1 Heliconius erato demophoon
AACACTACTGTCACTAATTCGATCTGTGTATCGATTAAAGCCGTGTCATTTAAAAATAAAATATGTAACTTAATATGTTGTGACACTGGCAGATTATTTTGCGGCTGACGTCGCAAAATCAGGCCATTAAAAAAACAATCAAATTTCTTTTATTGTTATTCCGTTTAATTATATTATTATATATATGAATATATTTCCTAATATATGTATATTATTTGTTATTGTAACCTAATTAATTATTCGGGATAAAAAAAAAAATGTCTTGACATCAGGTTCCCTCTATTTACCCTTCTGTAATCATCGCCGTCCCCTGCTGTATATATTTTATATTATTGACGTTGTAGGTATGATTAGCTGAAGAGCATTTTCGTTGAATCAAAAAGAAAGAACGCAGTTCCATATTATATTTTCATCTACGATTTGAACTTTCAACCATCGTATTCAACATTCAAACGACTGAGTCACAACGGCGCCGTGCATAATATTATCGTATTTAATGTTTTGCATTTCTAGCTTCCAATGGCCGCATAAGGTCCGAGGCGTGTGCCTTATCAGTCTATTGCTGTGTCAGGTCCATAAATAACGCGTGTTCGTGTTTTTATATAAGTTATTTCTATTTTTAAAGGACCATATCGTAATAAGTTAATAGGTAATTTCGAGAAACTCTACATAGTAGTTAATAAAAAAATATTTGTAAAAACAAAAACCCCGACTGCATCAAACTAAAAAGAAAATAAACTAGCCCAATAGTTTATTAGGATTAACAGTCGGAACCTCTTTAAATTATGCAGGGTTCCTAGTAAAGATTTTATTGACTGAAGAATTACTTATAGGTCCCGACTGTTAATCCTAATAAACTATTGGGCTAGTTTATTTTCTTTTTAGTTTGATGCAGTCGGGGTTTTTGTTTTTACAAATATTTTTTTATTTTTCATTTTTTTGTTAGAATTTATTATGCTAATGATAATCATGATATACCTTTTTGAAATCCTGAAATTGAGCTCTTGAATTTGATACCCATATTGTGGTATTCGAAACGAAACATTTTTTTTTTCACTAAGTGCAATCGCGTACCACAGCCGCCATGATTGTTTTTTATTAACGTCACCTATCTAAGAACACTTGGGCTGCTAATACAAATCTAATGATACCTCAAATATGTAAATCCGTTCAGCGGTTCTGGAGATACGAGGTAATAAAGAATATTACATACATACAAGATACGCGCGAAAAACATAACCCTTCCTTAGCAGTCGGGAAAAAATCAGCTTCACGCTGTATCCCGCACACTGCAGGCAGAGGGAACCTCGTGTTAAGACACTCCGTTCCCCATATAAATTTAAGTAAATATTTCATCTCCTCGAATGAGGATCGAACCCACAACTGGTCGGTTTACAGTCACACTTTGTGCCCCTGCGCCACGACTGGCCTCAACACACAAGTACATAGTAATTAACTTTTTAATAATAATTTGTTATTAATTGCTGTCTTAATGAAAGTGAGTGTGTTAATTTTAGGTTCCCAAGTTACCTCTGTTATGTGCTTGATACGGCGTGAAGCAAAAATAATAATAATAATAAATAAATAATATTTATAATATATCAGACGTCAAATTATAAAAAATATATATATATAATTAACATTTTTTTGTTAGCTTCGTTCTTTTATTTCCATATTGAGACATTGCGTATTAAGACTTGAGAGGCGGAACTAAACACTGTTCTGTTTTGTCAGAGTAGGGAAATGTAAATAATTGATTTCCTTAAGTAAGACTTCGAACCCACAACCACACACGCAAAATTTTAAAATAGCTTATAATCGATGTTTTACTACTAAACTACTTACTAGAAACATAAACTTTAGTATTTTACAATTGTAAAACAAAGAAAATCGCGAATTGAATGGACTTCCTTTTAAGAAATCCTTTATTTCGCTTACATTTAGTCGTGTGACCTCAGCAGCCTTATTAGTCTCGGATGTTCTTCCGGTTCTTGTAAATCGTATTGTATGCTTTTAAAACTATTTTCTATTATTTCCTGATAAAAAAATATGTTAGAATATTGTATATTTAAGGCTGTCGTGGCGCACAAGCGACTGTAACGTAACGGCTGTGGGTTCAATTCCCACTTGGGGTAATTTAATGTAAAAAATATTATATATTTTAATTTATTTGCTCTGGTAACGAGACAAAGCGCGGCTTTAAAATATAAACTATAAGAAATAATTAAGACGACATTTAATTATTTCTTATAGTTTATATTTTAGCTGTGCTGAGATTATGGTTCTGCATCAAGTGCGCGAGTTTTCAAAGTCAAATACAGCCTAAATCCCGCCAAGACCTAATAGCTAAAAAGTTTCATTCAAATCCGTCCTGTACTTTAGAAGATGTGCATGCACAAACAGACAAAAAAAAATATACATAAGTACTAAGATACTTATGGATAATTTTTTTTGTCTGTTTGTGGTATTCATTTATTGATTTATTTAATAATTAAGTAGATACTTAATTATTAAATAAATCAATAAATGAATAAATCAGCTGTCTCCCGCACACAGTAGGGTAGGCAGAGGGAACCCATCGTTAAGACATTCCCTTTCCCACTTACCGCCGAATTATGGAGGCATTGCGTATTGAGTGGCGGAACTCTACGCCACGTTTTGCCTCGACACCAGAGCGAAGATATGAAAATATAAATTTTAAGTAAATATTTCATTTCCTCGAGTGGGGATCGAACCCACAACTAGTCGTGTTTACTGTCACACTTTGTGTCTCTGCATTAAGTAGAGGCTAGTCAGCCTCTACTTAATTATTAAGAAAAAAAAATTTAAACTACTGTAATATAATTTTAAGTCGTTATATTAATAGTAAATCATTTACATATGGTATAGGTGATTACGAATCTCGACCGTAACCGTATTACCTAGTCATATCGTATAAATTCATTAAAACACTTGGGTTTATATAATATTTTTTCAACAAAATATATATTTTACAACAAAAAATGATATTATTTTATTAAGTAATACATATATTAATACAAATTAGGTTCCGTATTTTTGTTTCCTTTTAAAAAAAACTGAACATTTCAAATACAATTATAGTGTCCATTTTTTTTTAATGACAGCCACATGTACTTTTGAGGTCTTCGTGGCGCAAATGCAATGGTTGTAAGTTCGATTCCCGTCATGAAAAAGAAATATTTAATATTTTCATTTCATCGATCTGATAACGAGGCAAAGCGGCGTTGGGCTCCGAAACTCAATACGTAATGCCTCGAGAATTCGGCGGAAAGTGGGGAGCGGAAGTGTCTTATGGGAACTCTGCCTACCCTACTATCTCTAGTATATGTGCAATGTGGGTACTAAAAAAATCCTCTTTTAAGAAATGAACGATGTTCCGACTTAAAAAGGATACATATGCCTAGAAAATAAGAAGTTTTTCAATAATTTTTTTTTTAACTTCAAAGTCTCCTTCCACACTTAGCAAAGAAAAATACTTAAAAAAAAATAACGTAGCGGGATTTGAACCCGTGCTGCTTGGAAGCCGTCCAAGCGCTCTAACCGCTAAGCCATACATACGTAGTTACAACATAATTTATGTCTATATAAAATAAATTGCTCCTACTACTACATAAGTAAACATAATCGGCTTTACTTGATTAACATTCGCAAATACGGCTTCTCCACTCGACTCGATCGAAAATTGCTTTGACTAGAACGGGGTCTGCCCTTGGCCTAAATAATATTTGAGGGTTACTGCGAAACTTGAATCAATCTGCGTGTGATATATTTACTTTTTGAGGAAGCCGTCGTGAGGCTGACTTTTTATGCGTTGGTTGTGTGTTCGATTTCCATCTGGAAAATGAATTATTTTGGTTTTTTGTTTTTCCCGACTGCTAAGGAAGGGTTATGTATGTATCATTCTGTATTACCTCATATCTCCAGAACTGCTGAACGGATTTACATAATTGAGGTATCGTTAGATTCGTATTAGCAGCCCAAGTGTTCTTAGATAGGTGATGTTAAATAAAAACAATCATGGCGGCTGTGGGACGCCATTGGACTTAGTGAAAAAAACAAATCGTATCGAATACCACAATATGGGTGTCAAATTTAAGAGCTTAATACGAGGATTTCAAAAAGGTATATCATGATTATCATTGCTATAATAAATTCTAACAAAAAAGTGAAAAATAAAAAATATTTGTAAAAACAAAAATCCCGACTGCATAAAACTAAAAAGAAAATAAACAAGTCCAATAGTTTATTATTATTAACAGTCGGGACCTATAAGTAATTCTTCAATTAATAAAATCTTTACCAGGAACGGCGTATAATTTAAAGAGGTCCCGACTGTTAATCCTAATAAACTATTGGACTTGTTTATTTTCTTTTTAATTTTATGCAGTCGGGGTTTTTGTTTTTACAAATATTTTTTTTCCTTTGTTAACAAGCAAAACGCGGCGCTTAACTCTCAAGTCAATCAACACGCAATGTCTCGAAAACTGGGCTGTGCGTGGGGAACTTTCAAAAAACGATAATAATAACTTTGTAATTACGCATTTACTCTAATCAAATGTGCGTTTTTGCGTTTAAAATTGACAGTAGATAAATATAATACGTAACAAAACATTAACTGGCGCTTTAACATAAGTTGTTTAACGAGAACGAGAGGCCAGTCGTAGCGCAAGGGCACAAAGTGTGACTGTAAAATCTACTGGTTGTGGGCTCGATTCTCACTCGAGGAGATGAAATATTTATTTACATTTATATTTTCATTTCTTCTCTCTGGTGTCGAGACAAAGCGCGGCGTTGAGTTCCGCCACTCAACACGTAATGCCTCCAGAATTCGGCCGAAAGTGAGGAACGGAGTGTCATAACGATAGGTTCTCTCAGCCTACCCTGCTGTGCATGACGCATGATTTGATTTTGTTTAACGAGATGATCATATTTTTTTGTTAAAACATAAAAATCAAAGATTATGGAGCTGAAGTAGTAAATCTCCACCGGCTACTCTACTACTAACAAATATATATTATACAAACTAAATGAGATACGACATCGAGAATCCAAGGAGATCGAGCCTGCAACCTTCGTACGCTTACCAACTGCGTCACGACGGAGTTAAAAATAAAGTGTTTGTAATGTAGTGTATAAAGTATACGTCATTTCGTATAGTTTGTTACGGGTGAATCTTTTAATATTTATTTAACTTCAAGCGAGGTAGACATAGGGAACTTGGGAACCTAGTGTTGAGACACAGTTCCCTACTTTTCGCCGAATTCTAGACCCAATGCGCGTTGAGTGGCGGAACTAACGCACTCGTGGAAACGAAAACATTCAACGAACCCCGCCAAATCGGGAATTGAACCCACAACCTGTCTCGCTTACCGACGCACTCTTGTGCGCAGTCTCAAAAATTATAATAATAAAAAATAAAAACAATATTCATTAAAAAAGAATCTCTCAATGTTTATAGAGAGTAAGAAAAATATTTTATTAATAAACATGTCTATCCGATTATGATTTTCCGCCCACAATATAGTCCTTTATTTGTCTGTGGCGAATACAAATGATGACTTTATATGGTCACGCTTCAGATATTACGTTTTTACTTTTAATAACAATGTAAATAAATAAATCAAATAAATCAGCTTCACGCTGTATCCCGCACACAGCAGGGTAAGCAGAGGGAACCCAGCGCTAAGACACTCCGTTCCCCACTTTCTGCCGGATTCTGGAGGCATTGCGTGTTGAGTGGCAGAACTCAACGCCGCGCTTAACATCGACACCAGAGCGAAGAAATGGAAATATAAATTTAAGTAAATATTTCATCTCCTCGAGTGGGGATCGAACCCACAACCAGTCGGTTTTACAGTCACACTTCGTGCCGCTGCGCCACGACTGGCCTAACAATGTGATTGTATAATATATATACATCGCCATCAATTCTGAGATCGATCTTGAGAGCGAACTTGATATGCCATTTTCATTCATAGATTATGTTTATGAATGATAACGGCATCTCAGGAGTGATTTCAGAATTGAGAGGTTTATAATATAAATACAGGGCTATAAAACGTTAATATAAATGTTTTGTTTAATGCATTACTATCCCCCGGACTGTTGATGTATTTATTTTTATCGCTTTGTTCCCCCATAGTGTTTTTAAATAGGCAGAAAAAAATTTGAAGCTATTCACTGCTGTAATATAAAACAGACAAAATAAATAATATAAATATATGTATATATGTATAAATGATATGTAGATGTATAGAGGCTGAGAGAGAGTCGTGGCGCAGCGGCATGAAGTGTGATTATAACCGACATGTTGTGGGTTCGATCCCCACTCGAGGAGGTGAAATATTTACTTAAATTTATATATCCATTTCTTCGCTCTGGTGTCGAGGTTAAGCGCGGCGTTGAATTCTGCTACTCAACAGGCAATGCCTCCAGAATTCGGCAGAAAGTGGGGAACGGAGTGTTTTAACACTAGGTTCCCTCTGCCTACGCTGCTGTGTGCGAGATACAGCGTGAAGCTGATTTTTTTATTTATGTATATACATATATGCTTTACAACACGAAATTTATATCTATTTCTCAAAAATTCTTTAATAGGAATACCTTCTAAAATATCACCATGATTCGTTCGTGATTTTTAGATATAAATAGAATTTGAGTGCTATTTTCATTTCTGCGTGGGCGAATTATGTATCATCATTGGATGCGTTCATTCTCTCTTTTATTCGTCACTTTCCGTTTTGGCAACGGCAACCGTAAACAGTATGGATGCCAAGATTTAAAAGGAAATAAAATAAAAACGACGTTGGAAAAACTTGTGCTTTTATCTTTAGCATGTAATCTGTAAAAGCTACTGTAAACTGTGTGTGAAATATAGTTTCCTTTTTGTACTGTCTTTACTTATGTGTATAGTTTAGTTATTTTTGTTTGTTATATTATTTCTTGTAACTATTTTTAAATTGCTTATCAAATAAGACTGTAATAAAGAAAATGCCTTAAATTGTTTAAAGGAAATAAAAATCCTAACAAAGTTTCTGATTGTTACAGGGTCATCGCCATGGTGGTTGAAGCAAATCCCATTGTTGAAAACCGCTCGGATGGTAAGTACTTGGTTATAAGTGATTATAAACTAAGAGAAATTAAGTCCATGGGTGCACTTGGGCTATTACTGACATGTTTTAATGTTTATTGATATCCTCCGGAAAATATTCAAAATATAATTATATCACATTTTATTGGGTAGAGAGGATACTTTGGTCGCAAATTCCAGGTGCAACGAGCCCCTTGCCTGCAGGGCGATAGGTCTCGCAAAGTACCGTAGTGTTGGCATACTACGGTACTTTAAGTTCCCATAGATTATAGAAAAGATCTCTAAATGAACGTAATGTGGAGAGCAGAATATTCTAAGATATCTTAGAAAATTTCTATTTAACATTTTCTATTTAAAAATGTATGGCTACGCTGTTTTAAATCAAATTTAAGGCTTATATTAAGTATAATGGAAGTTTAACCCAAACACTGTTAAGATATAGAGGCCAAAATTCCACTCAGCTGACGACCTTCGCATTCTTTAAGTTAACTCCGTAAAACTAGTAGTGAACCCCAGGAAACTTATATTGTAACTTATTTATATTTCAACTCTTTATTGTTAGATAGAATATAGAACGTCCAAAGTTAAATACTGTGTTTTTTTTCTTTAATCAGATATACTTTATAAGAGTCACCTCCATAATGTTTATATTAAATAAAATTAGCTTCACGCTCTATCCCGCACACAGCAGGGTAGACAGAGGGAAAATAGTGTAGTAACACACATCATTCCCCACGTTCCGCCGACTTCTGGAGGCATTGCGTTGAGTTGAGTGGCGGAACTCAACGCCGCACTTTGTCTCGACACCAGAGCGAAGAAATGAAAATATAAGCGTAAGTTAATATTTTATCTCCTCGAGTAGGGATGAAACCTACAACCAGTCGATTTACATTCACACTCTGTGCCCCTGCGCCACGACTGGCCTCAATTTATATTGAAGTATAAAATTCCAAAATTCCAGAGTTGTTTTAACAAAATTAGACTATAATGTTATATAAATAATTCATAATTTTCCATATTTCTAATAATACATACTTTACGTACACAATATTTAAAATGATTATTTCTTATCTCTTCTAACAAGTATTTGTTATCTTGAAATATTGGAAATATTTATATTTCTATTTCTTCGCTCGAGGCAAAGTTCTGCTACTCAACGCAATGCCTCCAGAATTCGGCAGAAAGTGGGGAACGGAGTGTCTTAACACTAGGTTCCCTGTGCCTACCCTGCTGTGTGCGGGATACAGCGTGAAGCTGATATTGGAAAAAACCCATTTAACTAACCATATTAAGACAGGCTACAACATCAGTTTGAAACACTAAAAAACTGCTTGTTTAAACATCAGCAAAACATCTGGCTCTGTCATTATTCTCATTTTGAGACTACAAAAGTAAGGAGTTCGTTGTTAAGTGACCTTGACTTTTTGTATGTGAATTGGATCTCTCGACACTGTAATTGACTCTAATGGACTATATAATAATATATGTAATCGCTCTTTATTATATGTTTTGCAATATAGTTTATGTTTACTATCGACGGGTTTGTGAACTAAATAAATCAAATAAATCAGTTTCACGCTGTACTCCGCACACAGCAGGATAGACAGAGGGAACCTAGAGACACTCCGTTCCTTTTCCTTCTGCCTCATTCTGAAGGCACACTTTGTGCCCCTGCGCCACGACTGGCCTCCTTGGTTTGTAAACTAAATTGCATATATTAAAATATTGTTTTGGATTTCCGCCGTTCCGAACAAACCAAGTTGTTTAGACATTTGGTCGTATGTGTTCTCAATCTCGAAGCTCGTCGGAAATTATGTTTTCGTTTTAATATAAATGTAATGGATATGAGTATTTTTCAATGTCTTCTGTCTAAACTAAATTCTGTTGAGGCTAACTAAATTGTTAGCTTATTTGATTATTGATGACATCAAATGTCATGATGTCATGGATTTTTATTTCCTTTTTAGGAAACGATGGGACTGACCTTTTTGTATTTTAATTACTTAAAAGTTTATACATTCGACTTGGATCTTAGAAAAGTTGCATGTTTCTTTTCGGGCAGCAAAATCAAAAAATATTTACTATAAAGCGTTAAATAGATGATATGAACCTATTACCTTTCCATATACGAATCCGTTTTAACTAAATATACCTATGTATTATATAATTTCAACATATTTCATTATCAACATTTATTTCGTAATATTAGTAATATATGAAATAATAAAGAAACCAGTTCCAGACCTATTTTTCATGTAATATATTTTTCATCTACACAGACGCTTTTTTAATTTGCTCCGAAACAGAAATAAAACGCTAAAAATCCTACTTTCGCCCACGGAGAGTCGTTGCCCTAAATAAAGTGTAATGCCTAAAAATATCTAGCAGCATCATATTTCATTTGCGTTTGCAGCGTTGATATAAAACCACTAACCCTATTTTGAAAACCGTATTATTTTATTTAGACAGGCCAGTCGTGGCGCAGGAGCACAAAGTGTGATCGTAAATGCGACTACTTGTGGGTTCGATACCCACAGAAATTGAAATATTTATTTAAATGTATGTATATTTCCATTTCTTCGCTCTGGTGTTGAGCCCGGCTTTGAGTTCCGTCACTCAACACACAATGCCTCCAGAACTCGGCGGAAAGTGGGGAACGTAGTGTCTTAATACTAGGTAACCTCTGTCTATCCTGCGGTGTGCGGCATACAGCGTGAAGCAGATTTTTTTAATTTAAAATTTTTGTCTGTTTGCCTGTGCGTTTGTTCACTGTAATCTGAGAAATTTAAGCAGTTTCCAATTTAATTGCAGATGCAAGTGCAGTTATTACTATCTTATTTTTGGAAGCTATCCTTAACATTTAGTGTTTGTTTTATTTTTATCTGGTTAAAAATAAAAGAAGTTATACATACTAATCTTAAAGATTTGACAAAATTGCACAGGGTCACGTAAAAATCATGAGGACCCCCCGGAGGGCATGTATGAAGAGGTTGATGACAGTAGATGAGGCGAACGAGGCATGTAGAGACCGTAGAAGTTATTAAAAAGACTAATATAGACCATTAAATTAATAATTATATAGAGAAGATCAACAGGTCGAAGCCGCGAGCGAGTCGTTAGTTTTTCATATAATTTGGTATACGTTAATACGTATAAAGCAGTCGTTCACCTAACCAAACATTACAAGATTAATAATTTAAAGCACTATTTATACACTAACTGCCGCATTCAGACCCGAATATGAGCTCAAATGATATTTAATTAAATTATTATAAATAAAATAAAATAAATAAATCAGCTTCACGCTGTATCCCGCACACAGCAGGGTAGGCAGAGGGAACCTAGTGTTAAGACACTCCGTTCCCCACTTTCTGCCAAATTCTGAAGGCATTGCGTGTTGAGTGGCAAAATTCAACTCCGCGCTTAACCTCGACACTAGAGCGAAGAAAATGGAAATATAAATTTAAATAAATATTTCATCTCTTCGAGTGGGGATCGAACACACAACCAGTCGCTTTTACAGTCACACCTCGTGCCGCTGCGCCACGACTGGCCTCATTATTATAAATGTTACATATTTTTTAGTTTAACACAATTTTAACAGAATAAGTTATACTTAACTATTACCTTAATAACATAAATTCCTAGACTTTTCCAGAACAATTTTTCTATATTAAATTTCCTGAAACTCTATTCTTATTTATATATTTTAACATGTAAATTGTTATCGTCACGGAATAGTTAACATACCCGGAAAATATTAATCTAGATTAAATATTATATTCATTTCGTTTATTTAATTATATAGTCTTTGAATTTTTATTAACATCCCTAATCTAATTAATCAAACGTTTCTTCACGGAAATGTGCGGCTTAAATGATCAAAGTTACACAAATTGCGTGTTCATCCAAACAACTGGAGATATATAGATTGTAAATTTTAATTTGGAGGGAAATTAAAGAGATAAATCTCTGTTTTTAGGGTTCCTTACCTCTTAAGGAAAAAGGAACATAAGATCATTTTATTGTCCGTCCGTCTGTGAAGACAAGAAGATCC
The DNA here is from genome assembly GCA_018249695.1 of Heliconius erato demophoon. NCBI lineage: Eukaryota > Metazoa > Arthropoda > Insecta > Lepidoptera > Nymphalidae > Heliconius > Heliconius erato. The sequence goes on from DWQW01003463.1 coordinate 11,169, forward strand.
TTTATCTCAGGCACGCTCGAAAGTTTTGAGTTGAAATTTGAACCTACCTTGATATCCTGAAAAAATCGCATTTCTACATTTACTTAAAAAAAAGATTGGCCGTTTATATCGCAAAAAACGTGTATTTCGACACTATAAATGGAATCAAAATTAATAGGGTACTTCCGCTTGACCTAGAATTATAAAATTTGTCAGCTAGCATCTACAAATGTTACTAGGTATGTACTTTCTTTTATGACGCACGAATTGTACGGAACCCTCGGTAGGCGAGTCGGACACGCGCTTGTCCGATTTTTTTTCGTTTAAAGTCCATTTTTTGACATTATACGGTTACAGGTATATAGTAATTACTCAACACGTAGTGCCTCCATAGTTCGTCAGAAAATTGGCAACAGAGGGTCTTAACGGTAACCTACCTACCCTCTGCTTAAGTGATGCTCAAAAAAAATCCCAACTGCACCACTGTTATTTCGATTTGAAAATAAAATTATACGAGAATGAAAAAAAGAGATAAGAGAAAACTACTGCAGTACTAGCTTTCATTCAACATGCGAAACTGGTTTGTGGTAGGTAAAGGTATTTACGGGTGAGGAAACAAGCAGGACGACACAAGTGTTAGGTAACATTATGTACCAGATACTGAACCCATATGTTTTGACCATCAGTTTTAGATTACTTGGGTATCTTCAAAAAGCGCGCTTATCTCCACCTCAAAGACTGCTGAGCAGGTGACAGCACCTGTAGCTCTTCTGGTGTTACACGGAGTCGTGGGATCACTTACTATCAGGCGATCCGTACGCTCAATTGCCTTCTCATTTTCTATAAAAAAATGACATATAGCTTAGAGAGTAAACTTGCTAACAGCCTATTATACAAATTCTCAGGAGGGACAAAAAATGTCTTTGAAAAACGATGAGTAGATGTATATAATATATATATGTATTATCAGAAGGTTTTCACAATTTCGAAAATTGATTTGTATGCATCACAATATGAAATTAAATAAATAAAGGTCAACTTTGAATTTTTTGACACTTGCGAATGGTAAGAAAATATATATAAACGACAAAATAATAAACGGATTTAGACTCTAACACTCTATATTAATAATAAATCTCCAATCTCGAGTTACTCTTAAATTGTACCACACGTCTAGGTCGGTCTCTAATCCGCACGCCAATAACCTAGCAATATCAACTTATGTTCAACGATAGTTTGTAGGGTCTAAGCCGACGATATTGAAAACTACGTTCAATATATTTTTAAACATTTTTAAAGTGTTATTCCACACTTAGGAAAGAAAAATACTTATTTAGAAAACGTATAAATTTGTACGTAGCGGGTCTCGAAGCCGCGCCTCCCGGAAACCAAATTTCGACGTAGCTTGGCGAGAACGTATGGCTTAGTGGTCAGAGCGCCTGGTCGGTTTCCAGGAGGCGCGGGTTCGAGTGCGGGACTAATTTACTTTTCCTTAAAACTTATACATCTTTAAAGTCGGATTCAAAGAACAAAAGCAACTTCTACAAGAATCATTTATCAGTTATATGACTGGATTTGATTTTACTTTGATTTGTAGAACTATGCGAGTATGTTTTAAACCTATAACCAAAACAAATTGTGTTTCAATAACAATTTAGTTTTGATTTATTGCTTTAGTTTAGAGCTTTACTGTTTATTGAATAATAAATTTGTGCAAAATTTCTCATAATATAGTTTATCATCATTTAATATAGAGGAATGTTCTTTATGGTTGCCGTCGTGGCGCAGTGGCAAAGTCTCTGTTCGATTTCTAATCCAGGAGAATTAATTAATTTCATTTCTCCATCTGGACTCAAAAATCGGGCTGTACGTTGGAAACGGATTGTCTCAACAAGTTCCCTTTTCCCTGCTATATGCGGGATAAAACGTGAAGCCGAAAAGTCTAAATATAAATTCTCTAAACCTTAAACGAAACGATAGGTAAATATGAAAAAAAAATCCATTTTACCCGTAATATGTTTTTACTTGCACGTTAAATAAAGTTTTTTTTTATAATATACTACGCAAATCCGTTGGAGCATGGTCTATTCACATCAGACACATCCTGCCTGCTGCGCTCCATTGGTCCTTTTGTCTATTATCAAAGGCCTCCCTTAGTACACTCCATCTACTACGGTCTTAGTACTCTTGTTCTCGTATAACAAAATATTCTACACTATTTTTTTAGTTTTTCAAAACAGAAATAAGGTTTTGTGGTAAAACAAAAAAATCATCATAAACTGATTTGTGTATGATGATTTTTTTTACAAGAAATTATTAATATTAGTTACTTTACGGTAATATATGATTATGGTTTATAATTTTAAACAAAAAAAACGACTTCTTTAGTTTCAACTGGATTCCATAATCAGAACTGCAACAAACTTTCATCAACCTTAAAGTGTATCCTTTACAATAAAAAAAAATAATTAAAATCGGTTGACTGCATATTGAGTTATTTGTCGTAAATGCTAATTTAGAGACTTATATGATTTTCTCGTGAATACCATTATCAGAAATGGACCAAATTAAAATGGGTCCACACAGGAAAGCACTAGCTTTCAAATAAAAAAGTATCAAAATCGATTCACCTAGTCAAGTTCTGAGGTAACAAACATAAAACAAATATACGGTCGAATTGATAACCTCCTCCTTTTACAGAAGTCGGTTAAATAAAATGTTATAATATCAAACGAAAAAACAGTTGCGCTCTTTGAATTAATGTTTTCTTATAACAATTTCGACGCAATAAGACTTATAAAAGTGTAAATTCAGAAAAATAATTTAATATCTTTAATATTAAAAATAGTCATTAATAAGCTATTCATCTGAATTTTATTTATAAAAAAAGGTTAATTAGTGTAAAGTATATTATATAGTATTGTATCATTAGATACGTATCGATTTTTTTTTTATTTTTGTATTAGCTTGGCCTGCCTTGTACTCTAGTCCTCTTTTCCTCTCCGTTCTCGTAAGAATTTCAGAGAATCCACTATTAGTGCCTACAAGATAATTTAATTTTCAGCTGTGCCTTGTCTACTAGTCGTTCAGTAACGTTCAGTAACTAAAGAGTTATTTATTCTGTACTTTACTAGTCAACTTCACAACTAGCGCAGTGACAGTAATGCACTGTGCCACGATGTCAATTATAATATATTGTCCACTATATTGAGGCCAGTCGTGGCGCAGCGGCACGAAGTGTGACGGTAAAACCGACTGGTTGTGGGTTCGATCCCCACTCGAGGAGATAAAATATTTATTTAATTCCATTTCGTCGCTCTGGTGTCAAGGCTAAGCGCGGCGTTGAGTTTTGCCACTCAACACGCAAAGCCTCCAGAATTCGGCAGAAAGTGGAGAACGGAGTGTCTTAACACTAGGTTCCCTTTGCCTATCCTGCTGTGTGCGTACAGCGTGTTTTTTTTTTAATTTGAATAAATTCGAGGCCAGTCGTGGCGATGCGTCTGTAAACGCGACAGGTTGTGGGTTCGATTGCCGCTCGAGGAAATGAAATATTTAATGTTATCAAGCTCGGCTTTTAGTTCAGCCTCTCAATATGCAACGCTGCATTTTGTTGAAAACTGGGAAATGGGAAATATTTTAATAGGAACGAAGTATCTTAACATTTGGTTCCCAGGTTCCCGTTAGACTAAAACTATGTTGATTACTAAAAGTATTGACTAAAACTATGTTAATTAATTATTATACATGACCTGTTTAACTAAATTTAAATTATTCCACTTTGATATTTAGATGAATATAGGATGACGAGTCTTGGCACTGGCGGTGGCGCTTGCCTATAATAATATTTTGAAATCATGTTTAAACAGCGTGCGACGCAAAGGACGAAGTTTTATAATATTTTTAGAACGAAAAATACATTCTTTGTGTATTTAAAACAAAGAAGATTTTTTAATTTATAAATTTTAGACTAGAATCTTTAATGTAATAAAAATTTTAATTATTTTTCAAGATTATCGCTGAAACAAATAATGTTATAAAATACAAAAAGGAATATCTATATATTAGCGGGTAGTATTCGCTTTTCTTTAACGTGATATGAATAATAACCTTTTTTGTATTATAAGGCTTAGTTAAAGGTCAAGTACGCAATATCTTTATACAGGCGTCTTCAGTACATCCGTCGACTAAGATATTACACCATTAATAAGACTTGTATATGATTTTTCTTTTTTTTATTTGATTTTTAAATGAATTGAATTTAAAATACCTATAATAACCTTTTTTAGTATTATAAGGCTTAGTTAATTTTATTTTTTTTTTTTGAATAAGAATGAATCAAAATCGGGAATTTACCTTATTTAGACAGTCATGCAAAAAATCATGTTCCATTGTATATTGATATTGTTGTACGGAGAGAACAGAGGGCGGAGAGTAGTAAACACTGCGATTTTTTATGCGACCGTGCTGCCAGTATTGCGATCGCTTAATTGAACCCGCAACTATCGATGTTTTTACAATGACACTATCAATTACTGTGCTATTGAGAAAATAATAAAAATATTACAATGTATCCCGCATATATCAGGGAAGGCAGACGGAACCTAGTGTTAAGACGCTCCGTTCCCCACCTTCCGCCGAATTTTCGAGGCTTTGCGTTTTGATGGGCGGAACTCAACGCCGCGCTTTTACCTTGATACCAGACCGAAAAGATATAAAAATATATAATTCGTTCCTTCGATTAGAGATCGAATTTGAATTGAAGATAAACCCACATATATAATATGTGGGTTTATCTTCAATCAAATATATAAAATATATAAAAAATATCTTCAACAGAATGTGTCTTAATATAAATTAAAGCAGTTCTATTAACATAATATTTTCAAATGTTATTATTATTCTCTTAGATAGGGTGCACAGTTCCTCTCTGAGGCCCAGAGCTGGTGGTGACGTCATTCCGGAGCGCTCAGTGGGCACCCTCGACCTCAACATGTCGTATTCAGCGCCCTCCAACTTGGTACTCACGCCGGCACCCGAGTGTAAGTGACAGTTTGTACTGTAATTTATTATTAGATATTATTGGTGCTTTTTTTATAATAGATAAGATTTTTTTATGCTTTGCATTATATTATTATTTTTTACGTTAGTATTTAAAACTAGTTTTTAGTTTTAGAAGAAATGCTACTAATATTTTGACATAAAAAAATGGGGTAATTTTAAGCCCCAATAAATATATCAATTGTCGTTTAAACTTGACTTACTTATTGATATGAAAACACATACTTATTTTTTATAGCCTCACGCTGTATTCCTTAGTTAGGTAGACATAGGAAACTTACTCTAAAGACACTCCGGCCCCCACTTTCCGCCGAATTTTCGAGACATTACACCTAGTGGTGGAACCCAACGTCGCTCTTAGTCTTATTACCAGAGCAAGAAAATGAGAATATTGAATAATCCATTCCTCCAAGTGGAAATCGAACTTACAACCGTCGTCTTTACAATCACACGCATAGACAGCTTCAATATTTATACATATATTTATCTCACATCATCAAGTAAAGTGTCTATTGTCTTTCAACATCTCTTATAAAATCCAAAGGTCGCAAGCTATCCCGCGGCATATCAAGGGCGACAGACAACGAGGGGTTGGTGTGGGCGTTGCGGAGCAACACCGAGCCGGAACCTAACACGCTATCGTCCGACCACATTCTGCTGTTGCCCGATATATCTGTGTACCCGCCGGATTTCAGGTGAGATGACATTTTGATTGCGTTTCTTATTTTTATTTTGAGACTTAATAGTAATTCATTTTACTTTTTTATATAGCTACTGTTTGTGTATGTGATGCATTGCTTAATATGTGGAGGGTTACAGAATATATATTTTTTGCACATATCCTTTTCAGTAAATCTAAATCTGAGCGTATGAGTTCGATACTCTCTCAGATATATAGATTTTACGTGTACTTTTGTATATTTTTTAAAGTGTTATTCCACGCTTAGGAAAGAAAAATACTTATTTAGAAAACGTATAAAAATTTGAACGTAGCGGGACTCTAGGTATTTTTGTATATTTACCATAAAAACAAATTTAAGGCTCGAATAATAACCTTTTATAATATAATCATATAACACATACTATTAAAGCATTCATTAACCATCTTGGAAATTTTCATTATTTTCTCCTTGAATGCTCGAATATTTTTACATAAACAAACATAACATCTCATTAATATAAAAATAACTAATTTAGGTAGTCATCAACTTTCCAATTCAATAAGGAAAAAATATATTTTTACAATAAAATGATTACTAATTGTTCTCTTCTAAAATAAAACGTAAGCTACGTTAACTATTTTTAACGTGGAACTCCCGCATCGCGCTGTTTCCAATAATATTGAAGTTAATTGGCACGTTGTTTTTAGGTATATTTAACTTTGATTTAAAACCAAAATTAATTATTAAATGTATTGATAATCACATAAAATATAATTAAGAAAATTTATAAAAAAATAATAATCGTCATAAAATTTAATGTTAATTTTACTGAATAAATACAATATGAATATTATAACCAAATAAGGTAATGGACATTACACAAGGCTGATGACGCAACTATGTAAATAATATGAGAAAAAACCGGCGTCATCCAAACTGAAACATACAAGATATAAAATGTGGATAATTGTTCTAAAATCCAGATCCCTAAAAAATATTTTAGGTTCACGCTGTATCCCAAATGTAACAGGGTAAGCTGAGGGAACCTAGTGCCAACACAGTTTCTTCACTTGCCGCCGAACTTTCGAATGAATGGCGGAAATCAATACCGTGTTTTGTCTTGTTACCAGGACGAGGAAATAAAAAAAAATCAGCTTCACGCTGTATCCCGCACACAGCAGGGTAGGCAGAGGGAACCTAGTGAAAGACACTCCGTTCCCCACTCTCTGCCGAATTCTGGAGGCATTGCGTGTTAAGTGGCAGATCTCAATGCCGCTTACGAGGAAATAAAATAGTTCATAATTAATTTCTCAGTCGAAAATTGAACCCACAATCGTCACTTGTAACTCTAACCCGGTACTATAGTTTACAGTCAGACCTTACGAGTTAGTCATGAATATTTTTTACTTATTAAAATATTTCTGGCTGTATCGCCTTATATGTATAGAAACGTTAAGGAATTAATACGAGGAATGGCGTTTGAATGTTAACAATATAGTAATATAGTTTATTTTGAATGTTATTTTAGGAAAAAACAGTTAAAAATTATAACGTTTATTTTCCATTGAATATTTATGTACTTTAAATACGAATAGTAAACAAAATAATAAAACCTAAACAAATCGTACAAAAGAATTTATGGAGATTAGATAAGAAGATAAAGGTCTATTTATACGAATTTAACTTACTAGGATCTCGGAAATAACTCTTGATCATATTTGATAACGCCATCTTTCTATATAAAAATATCGCTGCATTTTTTCATTTATGAACGATAGGTAAAATATCGTTCAATTATATCTTAGTAAATTTTTCAAAATTGTTACATTTTTTCTTTAGTTTGTAGGATACGAAAAACATTTATATTTCCATTTCATCGCTCTGGTGCGGAGGCAAAGAGCGGCGTTGAGTTCTGCCATTCAACACGCAATACCTCCCAAATTCGTCGGAAAGTGGGGAACGGAGTATTTAAAACTAAGTTCTCTCTGCCTACTGTATGCGAGACACAACGTGAAGCAATTTTTTTTGTTTTAGTTAATTTAGAAGATTTATAAAAGAAAATATATTTAATATAAATAAAAAACGAAATGGTAACAAATTCTATAGCTCCTTTAACCTACATGCAAAATGCGATATATGCACAATAAACATAAAAACGAAAGAATGCATGCATTTATAAACTACTTTCGAATATAACATAAATATTCATTATTAGTGGCCGTTTATAATAAGATACAGTATTTTAAACGGCTAAAATTTACTTATACATAAGACTAGCGACCTAAATGCGACTTCGCCCGCATCATCTTGTTATATTACACCCAAATTATATAAAAAATTCTACATTAACTATAGCGTATGTGTTATTATGGCGCTTAAGCTGTGTTACTGTAAAGTATAATATAAATGGGTTTAGTAGTTTTGGCGAAAACTTAGAACAAACATCCATCCTCACAAACTTTCACACATTTTAACGTATCTAAAGATATCTTTCTTCGTTTTGTTTCTGTTTGTTTTTCGGGAAAATTTTTGTTATGAGTAAAATGGGGTGGGCACCAGACTATTCTGGGGTGGGCACGGACCACTCGGGTCCCCTTCTTTGCTACGCCCATGCATATAGTATTAGTAAGATTTTTTTGATCTCTATAAGAAGTCACCGTGACATTGCTTTGCTTTTGCCTCACTTTGCACGTGTCTCGGCAAAATGCCAATTCACCTTACACTACAGAGGCTCATAAATTTCGGCCCGATACAAATCTAGTCTCTTAAATACTATATAAATGTATTTATATTCGGTTCTTTCGTTTTTCTTGCAGATTAGATAAAGTTAAATGAATTAAAACAGGTTTTATACATTTATTGGATTTGGTTATTTCTCTTTTATATTGATTAATGTATGAATTCTTTGTAGAATTTTTTTTTTTATATATATTTAAAGTCATCATTAATAGGTTTATTAATTTTAAATTTTTATTCAAGTAGCATTAAATATTAACAATTAATAAAAAATAATTTAAACTAAAACCAAAATAGATACAAACAAATATTTACTATTTAAACCAAAAAAAATCTAAATTGAATATTTTTTAATGTCAAATGTCTTTCTACACAAATCAGTAAGAACCTACTACTACCTTATTATAACAAAAGCGGTCCTCCACACACAAACATTTGGCACTCCCATTTTCAGCCATTGAACCTATCAACCTTTCACTCTTTTAACCTTCAGTAATCGGAGCTTAGACTTCACGGTCGTTACAAAAGAAAATACAGTCACGCAAGGCTTTTAAGCAAAACTTTTTTGTACAAAACAAAATAATGTGTTTTAGGTGTCAATGTACTTGTATAGAACGTGTGTGTTTGTTCTATTGTATGCAAAATCTTTGTAATGTTTTATATTAATGATTTGTAGCGTCACTCGCTTTCATCAATATCGGATTTCGGAGTGACTGTAACGCGACGGTTGTGGATTCGATCCCCCACTCGAGGAAATTAATTATTATTTATCAATATATTCATTGCCAGGCCAGTCGTGGCGTAGGGGCACAAAGTGTGACTGTAAAACCGACTGGTTGTGGGTTCGATCCCCACTCGATGAGATGATATATTTACTTAAATTTATATTTCCATTTCTTCGCTCTGGTGTCGAGGACAAACGCGGTGTTGAGTTCTGCCCCTCAACTCGCAATGCCTCCAGAATTCGGCAGAAAGTGAGGAACGGAGTGTCTTAACACTAGGTTCCCTCTGCCTTCCCTGTTGTGTGCGGGATACAGCGTGAAGCTGACTGACTAAGACTAATATATTCATTTCTACGCCCCGGCAATATAGCAAAAGCCCAGCGTTGAGTTCCGCCACTCAATACGCAATGCCTCGAAAAATTCGGCGGGAATTGTGTCTTAATATTGCTTTTACTGTTTTTACTTAATAATATTTTTTGGTTAAACACTCGCGTGACGTAAACCGTTTATAAAAAATTAAGTACTATTAGTAATATCGTATATTTTTTCTTATTTCACATACAACCTCAAGCAGGTCTTATTACAGATCTGCATTAGCAACATTAATTTTAATTAAAGTGGTTGATGAGCAAAATTAATAAATGTATTTTATCTTATTTCTTTTATTTTTGTTAAAGATTGTGAATTTTATTATTTTATAATAATTGCAATTATAAGTTTTAGTGAATAACTATCAAATTTCTATCAATAATCTACCAAATGTAGATATTTAGGGGCCAGTCGTGGCGTTTTAATTAGTTCTGAAATAAAGTCCGCGACACTATACGAGTATATCCAATGTCGATATTTCACTGTTTTTCATTTGACGAAGATATTGAAACTTACGAGTGAAAGTTATTCCATCATCAAGGAAATTTTATGAAGATAATCTTTGACATGTAATATGGACATATACTTTTCGATTGCTGATTTGCCGATCACATTGTCGCATTCAGCCACGTAGTACTTGCACTTTCTCATATTTATGAAATCAAAGTTTTTCATGATGTATAAATGATATAATCCATCTGTTGGCATATGCAGCACAATAAAAGAAATATAGGCGGTATACAGGCGAAGCCGCAAATGGGTCGTTACTATTTAATAAGGCCCAAAGTCTTTCCCAATAAATGATTTATTTATTCAATACAAATAGTATTTTTATATTCAGTATTTTTCAATTCCAAACTCAAGGTTCCTCAGGTAAACGCATGTAACCAAACCCACTACAGTTTAGATTATTAATATTTTAGTACTTTTTTCTTCAGGATATTCTTAGAAAAAGATCTTCTCGAGACAGCTACACTGGTAACATTGGAATCAGCTAGTATATTAAATTGGTGGCGCCACGGTCGTGTCCCGGGGGCTCCCCGGTTGTTGCCACTGGCTACGTCAGGGGATGGAAACTGTTTGCCTCACGCTGCCTCGTTAGCAGCATATGGATTTCACGATAGATTGTTGGCTTTGAGAACGAAAGTACAAGCTTTGTTGTCCGGTGAAGGTGGAGATGCATTAACACGTAAGTTTTAAAATATTTAAATTTAATATATGTATATTATATATTTTTTTATGTTTTGGTTATTTTTTTAATTGTATTTATTAATGAATTATATATTGAAATTTGTCTAATTTAACAAAATAATCCTTGGTTAAAATTAATTGTAATAAAAATCTTAAATTTAAATTTTAACATAAGAGATGTTGGGCTTTTTTATTTAAAAATCCAAATTAAATCATTTTTACGCTGTATCCTGCACACAGTAGGATAGGCAGGGAATCTCCGATCCTTCGTTCACTCACTTGAACACTCCGTTCTACAAATATTGCTGATGTATAGTACAAGTACACAATATAGTACACAACAGTCAGTGGTCAGAGGGCTTAGATGATTAGCTTTAAAGAGATAAGAAGATAGATTTGCCTAAGCTCAGTTTTTTATACGTTTTCTAAAAAAAATTTTTTTTGACCTATGTGTAGAATAACACTTTAAAACATATTTCAGGAGCAATAAAACGTCGCTGGCGGTGGTCGGAGAGCCTGTGCCTGCGCTCGGCAGGCCTCACGCCGTCGGAGGCGGAGTGGGAGCGCGACTGGCTGGAGTCGGTGCGCGCGGCGTCGGCGGAGCCCCGGCCGCGCCCGCAGCCCAGCGCCGCGCCGCACTACGCCGGCCTGGAGCAGCTGCACGTGCTGGCGCTGGCGCACGTCATGCGGCGCCCCGTGGTCGT
>DWQW01003464.1:0-22588 GCA_018249695.1 Heliconius erato demophoon
AATGATAATACTCATACAACCCCATTAATATTCCCCTGAAATAAAAAGTAATGGTTGTGACGGTGTTTTTGATGTCTCAGCACTATTTTCAATCGTATCGCGGGATGTTAGGGCCTAAAATATGTTTATTTTGATGCGATAGACGTAACGGGTTACGGAGGTGCATGTTTAACATTGCGAGGGTTCCGATTATTCAGCATATTTAAATTTTTTATTGAAAGCTATCGAACTGGTAAGTCGATACTGAACACTTTCTATTTGGAGTGTATAGGTTTGATATCACTATGGCTCGTATTTGGTGTATTTAAGATTTAAGTAAATAACAGGCAGCAGCATACACGTATCTAGAGATATTTTCTGGTGGGGGCGATGGAGGAATCCGGGGCATGGACTTGCAAAGACTGGCTTAGAAAAAATATGTTCGTGTAAATATTGTTTTTTTATTTTATTTTTTCTTAGTAAAACTTCTGGGATGGGCAAGGACCATCCCGCCCCCATTTTTTACAACACACGAAAACACACAGACATACAGGTATAAAAAAAAATAACTTATCTATTGTATGTCAAATTTTAACTCAGTCTAACCAGATGATTCTCCTGCACCTTGACAAAACGTGAGTCGCTAATTTTCTGTCTGTCCATTACTAAATGTTTATAGTTTGTCTACTTTAGTGACTTTTAACGAATCAGATAAAATCACAGTCCATGCCTTTGCAATATGAAGGTGCGGAACCGAATTTTTGTCAAATAGGGGGGAATAATGTAATTTCACAATCTTAATTATTTACTAGATTAGATTAGAGGCCAGTCGTGGCGCAGCGGCACAAAGTGTGACTGTAAAACTGACTGGTTGTGGGTTCGATCCTCACTCGAGGAAATGAATTATCTATTTAAATGTATATTTTCATTTCTCCGCTCTGGTGTCGAGGCAAAAAGCGCTACGTTGAGTTTCGCCACTCAACACGCAATGCTTCCAGAATTCGGCGAAAGTGGGGAACGGAGTGTCTTAACACTAGATTCCCTCTGCCTTCCCTGCTGTATGCGGGATACAGCGTGATGCTGAATAATTATTTACTGACACCAAGTAATTCGCCCGCTACATTGAAATCGAGTAATTAATCTTACGAGAAATTGTTTTCGGCAATTTGCTGCAAAATATTTTGATAAATTTGTTAGACATTGTTCGGCCGCGAATTCTTAGCGGCCGTCGAAAGATACTTATCATCGTTGAATCGTGCTCTGTAATCAATTAGGTATATGTATAATCTATACTTGTAGTAAAATCGTAATGGATCGATGTCTGTACATGGAAGATATGTAAGAAAATTTTGTTGGTGGCATTATCGAAATAGAACCAAAATTATGGTTTTTGAAATTTTTGTCTGTTTGTTTGTGTGATAATCTCAGAAACGTCTTAGCCGATTTGATTGCAGTTTTCACTATTGTATTTTGACAAACTCCCATTAAGTAAACTCTAGATGTAAAAATGTTGTATTTCTGTTATTTTAATTGGTTTATAAATAAAAAAGTTTACCATTTTAAAGAATGTTATTTGCCAAGATTTCTATCGCCACTCGGAGGTAGGTTTTTTTTAAATTTTTCTCTTTTGGTAAATACAAAGCGGTGTGATAAGTTCCAGTCAATACGCGTTGCTTAAAAAAATCAAAAAACTATTTTAATCTATTGTTTGAAAACTTTAAAAAATATTTGGGTTAATGTACATAATAGCGAATATAAATAAATAAATAAAAAAAATAATAAACTTTACTACAACACTTGCTCATAACTTTATTTTTTATATACTTCATGTAACTATAATAAAAAAATAGGTACCTACATGTATATGTATTTTTTTTATAATAGCGAAAATAAAATAATAATTATTATTATTACATTTTCTTAGGTTACGTCTATACAATAATATGAATACATTTAATTGACTGGCTGTATCTAATTATCTAAATAGTATCCAAAACGGCTGTAGTTTTAAGGTTTTGTGTTGCAAGCCACTGAGGTACAGTAGGCGGATTGACGCAATGGTTTTTCCATGTCACACACACACAATTTCGTCACTCTCCTAAGAAATGGCGCGGCGTTGAGCTCCGTCAGTCCACATTTTTTTCTAGCTTCACGCGGTGCGGGATACACATCGTTCGCATTAAGACACTTTTGTTCCACAATTTTCGCCGAATTCTGGAGGCATTGACTTTGACTTTGCGCTTTGCCTCTTTGCCAGGGCGAAAAATGAAAATATCATATATTTCATTCCTCAGAGTGGTAATCGAACCCACAACCGTCACGTTTACAGCCGCACCCACTTAGGTAAAAGAATGCGCCACAAGGGCCTCAATATGTAAATAATATTTATTTTATTTTCTTACATTACATCTATACGATAAAATAAGTACATTTAACTGACTGACTCTATCTAATATCGACACTCGAAAGTTTTATGACTTTGTATAAGCATTACGATATAAGGAATACTACACCTACACAAGGAATAGCGCGGCGTTGAGTTCCGCCACTCTACATATATGACACGTCTCGAATTTGAGTGAAAATGGCATGTAATCGACTTGAATTATTTATTGTCAATTTAACTTAATTGTCGTTTTGAATTTAGGATTTAGATAATACATATATATAATTTTCTTTGTTACTCGCTATGCGACCAACTCCAAGGCCATTGCGAAACATTGAGCGATTTATAACTTCCGAGTAGGCCATGAGGCCATTCGCGGCGCAGGGACACAAGCATGTGACTGTAAGCGCGGCAGGTTGTGGGTTCGATTCCCACTCCAGGCAATAAAGTATTTAAAATTTTCATTTCTTCGCTCTGGTGGCGAGGTAAAGCCGTAGTTGCGTTCATCACCCAATTCCCCCAAAATTCCGCGGAAAGTGGGTAACGGAGTGTCTTGACACTAGGGTGCCTCTGCCGTGCTACATGGGATACAGCGTGAAGCTGAAAAAATAAAATAAAAAGAGTACCTATATAAAACAATGTATCTAACATTGTTACCTTTTTGAAGGTACTTTAGAATCAAGAAGCACTTGAATATTATGCATCTAATAAATACACAATGGGATTTTACTTTTGTATTATATATTAGAATTGGTTTCGATTTTAGTGTATTTTTATGTTGCTTTATATTTCTTGATTATTCATACAAATATGTAATGGTACTAGGTGGTAGGTAAGTAGGTTACCATTTTGATATGCAGACGATGATAGTGGGTTAAATCTCCATACATAACACTATGTTGAAATTATTTACCTTTCCCCGCTCTGGCAAGAAAACGTACCGTAATTTAGAAATGGGCAGAAAGTTCAGAGAGCGGAGTATCTTGACATTAGCTTTTCTCTGTTAAAAGAAATCTACCAGCTAAAAAAGTAAATACTTTCGTCCTGTTCACATTTCGCCTGCTTACATTTTATTTGCTTGAATTCTTAAAAAAAATTGGTTACTTGAAAATTTTGCTTGAAATCGCTGTGGCCTACGCCACTAGGTGTGGACTACGCCACTAGGTACAGCGTCCGCCAGTAACCGCGCCGGTTGTCTCATCGATTCTCACTCTGGAGAATGAATTATTTTCAATTCTTCGCTTTGGTAATTAGACAAAGCGCAGCGTTGAGTTCCGCCATTCAACACGCAATGTCCTTGAAAACTGATGTTGGAGAACGAGGTGTCTCAACACTGATTATTCCGCTGCAAGCGTGTATGTGTGTATTGTTATTTTATGTTCGCTTAATAGCTGTGAACTGGTAGTTTCTAATGCAGTTAACGCCGTATATCAAATTAGCCCTTATCACTTGCGTTAGAAATGCGAATTCTTTCCAACAACGTCACCGTACTCCGCACTCCTGCGTCACGTGGCCGCAACGTGCGCACGTTAAATTGATTAATGGCGTACTACTTTGATATTACTTTACTTTACTTTAGTTTACTATAGTTTTTTTTTTCCCTTAATAGGTATATAGCTTATTTAATAATTATTTAGTATATTTTTTGCTATTTTATAAGCGGAACACGTGTAAAACTTTACTGTGACAGTAATTAACTTGGAATGATGTAGAAAATTGCATATATGCCTATTTAATATTTTCGTTTCCACGCTCCAGTAGCGAGGCAACGCGCGGCGTTAAGTTCTGCCACTCAACACGCAATGCCACGAAAATTTGGAGGAAATTGGGTTATGGGAGTGTCTCCGTGAGAACGGAATATCTTGACGATAGTTTCCCAGGTTTCCTCTGCCTATCCTACTATGGTATGTGATACAGTGCGAACCTCAAAAACATATTTAGTTCAAAATAAATTCAAAACGTCCCATTTTACAATATAAATATAGATTCTTTACAATTCAGGCTTAACCGCGAAAAGCTCACAAATAACAGGTCAAAATCAACCCTCTATTTGAACAGAGTATAAAATGTATTCAAAGTTCAAACATCCTGTAGCTATGGCGGCGCGATAAGCGTGGCCCATTGTCAAAAATTCTACGCCAGTTTCGCGAACATTCTCAACTACTTTACATCGTTTGATGTCTTCCTCCCTTTTACGTACGCTATAATATTAAGCCGCATTGCATTTTTAATCGATCAAGTCTGCTGTTTCTCAAGAACTCCCCGTTTTGGCTTTTCAACGCCGCTCTGGTGGTATAAAATTTCCGCATTCCTTCATTTCATGCTATAAGTAAAATAGGTTTTAAGTTTTTCGTCTTTTGTGTTGTGTGTGTATTTTTTTTTTGTTTTGGTTGTTGGTGAATAATGGAGAAATGAATATTGATGATTAAATAATGATAAATAATTATCTAGCTAAGGATTATACTTAAAAAAATAAACTTCTATCTTTAAAAAAACTGTAATCCAATAACCTCATTAAGTGCTGTTTATATTCCATAGATTTTACTTGACATAAACACGGAAAAAAAATATTTTTTATTTTAAAATTGTCAATTTTTTAGCATTCTTCCAAAGCTAGGTTACATTGTACAACACCATAATTAATATCAAATTCAAGCCAAATATTGACTTTGAAGCACCTGTCATACGAACTCAGTCTCCTCTATATGGTATCAATACATACAATATAACGTGCCTAGTATGTACATGTAATGTGGTTACGGAAACACTACAACTCGAAGGCACCGTTTGAATCCAAATGTTCCTATATTCCCTGATTATAATGTCGACAGCGCTTGAGATTCGCTTTTCTTCGACCACCTTGTATGGAATATTTTGATCTTCACAAATATAACAGTTTCATGGCATAGTTATGAACAAATTTGAGTTTTGTTAGTTTTTTTTTCATAATGAACAATGTTGTGATATTATTATAAGAATTCGTATAACTTTGAAATGTCGAGTAACTACGAAAATTGATACTCTAACAGTATTTAATCTACACACAGCATGGTAAGCCTCTGCTTACCATGCTGTGTGTAGATTAAATACTGTTGAAAACTTAGTGTTAAGACACTCCGTTCCCTATTTCCCGCTGAGCTTATAGATACGAGGACGTTTATTAGGTGAATACCAAAGTACGTAATATTGCTAAATTTAAAAAGTAAAGGTAATTATTAGAAATACCCGATTTTCGTTATTACCAGAATGTAAGGTGCACTCGTGATAATATATACTTTTTTGTATTCTCGTTGAACAGTATTATACACGTTGGAAGAAATCAATTACTGCCATGGCAGGATTATGGGTACGAATCTATTTTGTGAAATGGGTACATGGGTTTCCGTCGCGGTGCGGCGTTGAGTTCCGTGACTCATAAATGTCATATAAACCGAAAATATAATCAACACATTCTTATCATACCACTGCCTCTTCTGGTTAGAGATGAAACTCGTAGCTCCGGCTAGATAATCAGATTTACTAGGTCAATAGGCCAGTCAAGTTATTCGTATGTATTATACGCAGTAGCTCATAAACATGTAAAAATTATAACATCGCTGAAACTAAATCCACCATAATATAAATCAAATGAAATCATCAAATTTCTTTGTATTCTATAATAATTTACAACATGTGAGTTTACTGATATGTCATTTATTTCGAAGTAATCTTATTAATAGTGGCCATACAAGAGCAACAGCGGGAGATGGCAATCAATCCATCGTACAACCTAAGCCAACCTGCCTTTTACGTTTGGACAGTTCAATTTCTATAGACGATAAATGTTTATGTAGCCTATAAAGATATCAGTCACGGTCGGGTTAGGTTGCGTAGGCTTTAACTATTTTCCCATCCTTCGTTGTGTCGAGCCATATATCTCTCTAAATAATTTCATTGGATTAATTATTATCAAATTGTTGGTTCTCGTGGTGTATTTGCACAGTGGCTAATTGTAAACGGTTGTGAGTTCGATTCTCACTCGGGGGAATTATTTTTTTTTATTTACTCGTTCGATATAAGGTGCGATGTTGAGTTCCGTTATTCAACACACTACAATATTCGATAATAATTGTATGGGAAGCGGGGAACAGAGTGTCTTGAAATTATGTTCCAAAAAGTAGCAAAAAAATATAATATATAAACACCCATTTCATGTATACTGCGGTTAGGCAAGCGAAGAAATTAATTGCTATATGAACATGACCTTCTTAAGTTTTGTGCCCATTTTTTCAGACATTATACAACAGGTGGACAAGTCTGGTGCTACTAAGTACAAGTATGTCGCTAAGTTGAACTGAACCAATATAATATTTTTAAACATTTTTAAAGTGTTATTCAACACTTAGGAAAGAAAAATACTTATTTAGAAAATGTATAAAAATTTGAATGTAGCGGGACGGGAAGATACTAACAATATAAATAAGTTGTAACAAGCGTATAAAAGTTTCGACGTAGCTTGGCCAGAATGTATGGCTTAGTGGTCAGAGCGCCTGGTCGGTTTCCAGGAAGCGCGGGTTCGAGTCCCGCTACGTTCAAATTTTTATACGTTTTCTAAATAAGCAAAATAATATTTTTGCTTACACGTTGTGCCTCGCAAGTACCATCGTTTTTTGTCATGATGCAATTAAAACAAAAAAAAACTATTAAGTAATCTTAAAAGCAACTAAGTAGTGCAAAAAACATAATAGATAATGATATTTTTTGTATCTTCACGCTGTATCTCGCATATTGCAAAGTATCCAGAGGGAACCTAGTATTATTAAGGTGTTATTCGACACCTAGGACCTGATAGGTTTCCAGGAGGCGCGGGTTCGAGTCCCGCTATTTTCAAATTTTTATACGTTTTCTAAATATGTATTGTATAATATAATCTGTTTCACCACTTACTGCCCAATTTATGAGCAGACCGTGTTGAGTGGCTGACCTCAATGCCATGGTTTGCCTTGTCACCAGAGCGAAAAATATTAAATAATTAATTTTGGGAATCAGCTTCACGCTGTGTCCCCCACATAGCAGGGTAGGCAGGGGGTTAGTGTTAAGTGTTAAGACACTCCGTTCCCCACTTTCCGCTGAATTGAAATGAAAAACGCAATGCCTCCAAGGCATTGCATGTTGAGTCGAGTGAGTATCGAACCCACAACCAGACGATTTTGACACTTTCTACCCCTGCGGCACGACTGACTTCAATCGATCCTGGGTTTATACTCTCAACCGCCGCTGCAACAACCACTCCAATAATTGATTGCAGTTACAAATTTAAAAATAAGATAGGCGTTTTCCGGATGTAGTGCTACAAGTCGCAATTACAAATCGAACCCCCGATGTGTAACACTGTCAGGATGGACGCGATAGCACCGTTAGATCGTCCGATAGTTAATCCTTCCTAGAACCGTTCTCGACCATTTGGCAATCGTCATGTACGCTATAGCTATGTTTTATGGATTTGCTTGTTGTTTTTATACAATATTGATATTTTTTTATTTTATAGAAATTAGAGTAGGGTAGAAGGTATTCAAATAAATTAACTATATAAAACATTTTGTTATAAGATTTCTTTTATTTTCTTGACTTTTTGAATATTGCATACTAAGTGGTGGAATTCATTGCCCTTAATATAATGTCAGTTTATAAACATTCCCTAAAACCAGGATTTAAACCAAATACCCTATATATATACTATTTTTAAGATTAGGGTTCTCTAGTTAAAATTCATAAGTACTCAATTGCGAATTGAGGAATTGATTGGTGATGGTCTTTACTTCGTGCCGTGTATATATTATATTATATTAAATTGTTTCGCCTCATATAAGTTACGTCACGATGTTGATCTTTAGCTTACTTTTTTGTACTTTACTACTCGCTTTTCTTATATCGCTTACAAATTTAATAACTTACAAAGATTATGTAATTGATTCGAATAAATATTTTCATATCTTTACTTTACATATGTGAAATCGGTGTTGAACTCCGTCACTCAATACGCAATGTCTTGGAATCTGAATGTCTTAAAACTAGTTTCGTTCTTTGTTGCTAGAAAAAAAAGGAAACTACAAATAAAATTTTGTATAAATATATCTAAATTTTATACAAAATTTACTTCGATTTGAACTTGAATAAATAATTGTGCACAGACAGACGTAAGTAATCATAATCTAGCTAGTAATGGTGCTAGATTCATTTGAGATAGCCAGGTGAACGCTCTATTTGGGTTGAAGGCCAAACATTTTTTGCATTCGTTTTTTATTTATTAGTACTCACTTTTTGTATGTACCCGTACAACTAACGACACGAGCGAGTTTATTTGTTAACAATTAATATTTAATTTGTTATAAACATATTGGTTGTGTGTTGCCCACTGTACGTGGTGGGTCTTCGACCTCGTGTCAGTAGACGAGAGTGTTCTGTGAGAATATGTAAACAAAGATATTTTCTAAATAAAATAGGTTTTTTTATGTTATCATATGTTTTAGTCGTGCTTTTGTAATATGAACCTGCAACCAGCATTTCATACAACAATGAATATATTTCAAAAAAACTACTAAATCGATTCGACCGAAAAATGTATTTCAGAAACTACTAAATGGAGTTGATGGTACTTGGACTGGTTCCTCGCATTCAGTATGTATTTCATGTAAGAATCATCATAAAAAAGGACCATCTAGTTACAGAGAATATTGTGGACGAACATATATACACACACAAAATTTATCATTTGTGCTAGGAAATTTAACAATTTTAAATTATCTTTTTTTCTGAAGTCGGTCATGAAACTAATTTCTCTTGATTACTTTATTTAAACATGGCTAACAATACACTGATTATGATTACAATAAAACTGATTGCAGTTAACACCATTGCATTCTAATGCCTTCCATCTTAGACGAATTGAGAACGTATATAATAATACATCGAATTTGCGGCAAAAACGCGTTAACAAAAATATTAGCTTTGTTGAATTGTAGTTTATTGGCCCGTAATTCGAGTTGAGGTGTCTGGTTACAAAAATTAGATTTTTGACAGTGTTATTGTTATAACTTAACTTTCAGGATACATGTTTTGAGTGGTTTTGTATATGAAAAAAATGTAGTGGAACTCAACGCCGCGCATCGTCTTGTTGACTTGAACGAGGAAATGATATAATACATTGTCTTGAGTGGGAATCGAACCCACAATCGTGGCGTTGACAGTTAGATCAAATTCTATATCAGTAATAGTAAATATTTATTATGTAAATATTTACTAGTACTGCGTCCATTTATAAGTTATTAAAAAAATATGGTAAAAGTCATCCTTTAACATAATTTAGAAAGTACAACTTAAAAATTTAAATAAAATCTACAATTATTCTGTAATATATAACTATTTGTTGGCACAAACCGTAAGTTTTCTTATTGTTCTAAGTGTGTGGAATGCAGAAAATGCTGGAGCAATTGAGCGTGTATTTATATGCTTTGGCTAGTTATTTTTAATAATGTCCATGGGAGAAGGTTCAGCTTATCTTTTCTTCAGCTCGTTTGCCCCTTTTTGTAACAAAAAAGCATAATATCTGGAATAATCGTTTTGTCTTTTATTTTCTTCTTTGGACTCTAGTTGGCTACATTTATCTTATCTACACTCTACAAACCTCTTCCTATAAATGAAGACAATTTTACTCTCATATAATTTATCTAATAAACACATAAAAAAATTATCGTTAGTTTTAAACCTATTAAATAATTCAATGCTGGTTTATTTCTTCCTTAAATCAAGGGTTTAGTCAATGAAATGTAATGAATGAATTTGAATGTGTTTAGTATGCGCCATGTCCGGCGACGAGACGGTTCCATTAAAAGTTGACGAGGTATGCCGAATGGTAAGTGGTCACGATGTATCTGAGAATTCACATAACTTCACGGTGTATGTAGCAGGGAAGTATATAGCAGGGAAGGCAAAGGGAACCTAGGATCCCTTTCAATTTTCGATACATGTATGCTGAGTGGCGCAACTCAATGCTACGTTTTGTCTTGTTAACCGAGTGGGTAAATGAAAATAATGCATTGTAATGAATAGGAATCGAACTTACATCCGTCGCACTTCCAGTCAAACGCTATGTCATGGCCTCAAAGAGCATTCCTTTGTAAAGGTATATTTTGTACTTGAAACTTATGAATGGCATTGTATTTTTAATGAGTTGAGCAGGCGCATACCTTAAACATTTCCATTTTAACCGATTTAAAAGAAGAGTTACTTCTATATTCAACATATACATTTATAATGTAAATCCATCGACTTTTCTGCCATATAAGAATCGATTTCAAATATTATTTCTCATTTCAAAGAGCGTTTTTATTTTGTGGTGCCATTGCCAATAACTTAAGAGTCTGATGATGGAAATGTGGAATCTCAGGGAAATCGAAGGACATTGTAATCATTTAATGAATATAGACATAAATATAATTTTAAAAATTAATTTAAAGACAACCAAGATAGTGCAATTTAATTTCAATATAAACAATTAACTTAAACTGTTATTATAAAATATATATATTTTTAATGCCCCGCAAAAGCTAGGAGAAAAAACTAACACTTATAACTGCGACATGTTTAAACTTCGCTCATCTTTGATTATGACACTACTGAGTGAATTTTAATGCGATTTTAACTAGTGCAATATCCATGGTGTCGTACAATAACTGCTGTTTATATTTTTTTTTACTATTTGCATGTTTGTGAAAGTTAAAATGGCCTATTTTATGTTGAATGGTATTTTACTAAATTTTTTTTTCTGATTTCCGGCTGATATTACCTCAACGCTGTGCTTCACCTTGTTAGAACAAAGAAAAAAATACTTTAGGAGTCTTTAGTTTATCGTGTCTACAGACAGACACTGTCCCTCTCCGCCACGATGACCTCGTTCAATGATGTTATGGTGAAACTGTCTCCAGATAATTTTTTCATCATGTATTGATGACTCTTTCTCTGCTTTTTAAATTTGCTCTAACTAATCAGCTTCACGCTGTATCCTGCACACAGCAGGGTAGGCAGAGGGAACCTAGTGTTAAGACACTCTATTCCCCACTTTCTGCCGAATTCTGGAGGCATTGCGTGTTGAGTGGCAGAACTCAACGCCGCACTTTGCCTCGTCACCATAGCGACGAAATGGAAATATAAATTTAAGTAAATATTTCATCTCTTCGGATTGAACCCACAACCAATCGGCTATACAGTCACACTTTATGCCCCTGCACCACGACTGGCCCCTAACTAATGATATAGAAGATGATCTTCAAATCTAAATTGAAGTGCTTAGGTTTCAACACGCGTCGTCAAATACATTAATGGCTTAATGATTCATTTGAAATGAACAGTCATGCTATTTGGCCAGGTGCTTGTACAAATTAAAACGTGCCAATCCGTCTGGGGTCAAAATCCTATAAGATTTTCGCCGTAGCTCTTATATCTATGAACATTAGGCCATGGACCATTATTAGTCGATAAAGAATATCTAAACGTAAAAGGCATAGGTTGATCACGATTTATATGAATTAGACCTGATTGCGAAGCAGGTTAAACTATTGATATGGTTTTAGTCACTCCCTAATATAGATGGCGATGACTACTTTAATATTTTTTTTGTTAGTATTAGTTGTTGTGTATTGTTCACTAATTTGTTATTTTGATTGAATTTCTTGCTGGTTATTCTGCTTGCTGGTTAAAGTACTCTTGATCTAACGATTATTGGAAGTAAGCTTAAAAGGTAATAAAATAAAAAAAATCTTATTTGAAACTCAAATACATAGATTAAGGAAAATCGTCGTCGAGTTGTCGAAATTTTAATGAATATAGAAAAATAATAATATTTATGTTCTAACGTCGCACGTTGGACCCAATGATTCTGGTTTTAATCAATTCCTCGCTTTGACAAGACGAAATAAATAAAAAAAGAATTCCGCTGCCCATCATGAAATATCGTGAAGACCAGTGAGTCCTGAGTTTTGACATAAGGTTAAATCTGTTCATCATATGAGATATACAGCGAGAATCTGCAGAAAACAAACCAAAACGATTAAGAATCCACACTGTTTACACTGGCTCGTCTCATTTGCGCCACTACGGTGTAGATACTTCATAGTTAAATAAGTAAACATGACGTACTCTCAAGAACAGGTTTACAGGGCCAATATAGTATTTTATGTCAACAAAAGCATTTTGTCGGCCATTAAGAAGTTTTGTGACGATTCTAAGCATTTTTTTAAAAATTAATTTCTTAAATTCATTGATTTAAGATTACACATATAACATTTATATTTGATTAAAAAAATTTTTTTTTTTACATATGGATATGGATTTGCGTAATTTATGTTTGTTAATATGTATTTCCTCTAAATATTTTTATATAGTCGTCTGTTGTCGCTTTCTGTGCTTACTTGAAAATTATTTTATGCGATAAATCGCAGAACATTCGATCTTCTAGAGTAAGTCTAGGTTATAGCTCTGCCGGCGCGGCGTCTTGCATAAGATTTTTGCGGTGCACTTTTATTGCAATGTAATTGTAAAATTAAATAAAATGAAAAATCTATTTGTAAACGTCGGGTTTCCAAAAATGTATAAAAGTAGAAAATATACGCAATCCGGTTAAAATAGTTTCATTTAAACTGTGTAATAATCGTGAAAATCAAAGAACTTATTGAATCTATTTGTATTTATTCAATTTAATTTTATTCAATGTAATTGTAGTTTATGCAAAAAGGGCGCAAAGACTATTTAGGTAATTAATTTATTTAATGAATCCATTAATGTAATTAAAGAAGCTAAAAATCAAAAATCTGTTCTAGCCTAAAAATACCTTATTTTTAGACGAGTCATTTTATTAAACTATTTTATTAGGTTATCAAAACTATTTCTTAATTTAGATTTTTGGTTAAACGAATTCGTGAGAATCATTTTGTTTAAATTATTTTCATGTTCCGCTCTTGTAAACAATGCGCGACGTTGAGTTGCGCTAATCAACATGCACTGTATCGAAAATGGTGCAGTAAGTAGGGAATGGAATATTTTAACATAGGGTTCCCTCTGCCTACCATGTTATGTAACAGGGTAAAAGTTTGAAAAAAAAATTGAACCTCCATCCAGTAGATGATCACAACCATAATTGCGTTAAGAGTATCTAACTAACGACAAATAAAAGTCGATATTTAAACCAATTTTTAACTAAACATTAATTCAACAATTATAAAGAAATATCTGTATACACGCTGGATTGAACCAGCTTAATTTGTAAACAAAGGATTAGTTTAAAATGTAACACAACAAACAACTCTTTTGTAGTATTAAACGTACACGCACGGCAACCGCGGCAATCAAATTGGATTTCCATTTTCCTACTTAAGACGGGAAGCTCCATCAGTGCTGTGGAAATACAGGGCTTATTGGGGTAACTTACTGTTTCTGTCGATACTGTATAAATGGAAATGTAAACACGGCGTTGGTGTGCAATTTTTTATATATAAATATTAAGTTTTATATATTATAGCTCGTTGAGTGGCGGAACTCAACACTGCACTTTGTCTTGTTGCCTAAGTGAGTAATTTTCATTAGAAAATAATTCCAAAACGAAGCCACAACCATCACGTTTACAGATGATGGACTACTGCGCCACAACGGTCGCTACTTGTTTTTATAATTATAATATAATATGTGCTTATATTCTTAATAAATAATATTATAAGTACTTATGTTTATAAGTACTTATCGATATTAAGAGTATGTGTGTATAATATGATAAGTTGCGTTAATCGTAACAAGTTTATAGCAAACTTTCTTCCCTCCAGAAAGCTGTCTTAGAAAAAGTTTCCTCAATCTGCGCTGCACAGATGATACAACCCAAAATTAATATCTTGCAATACATAGATTAGTTGTATCGCAGAGCTTTATAATCATTATTATTTATTATATTTTTTTTTGTGATATTCAAGATGAAATATCTCGAGATTGCGCGAAAAGCTAAGAACAGATGAGTTGACAGGTAGTCTCCTCCTGTCCTGCAATATGCGGGATAAAAAGTGAAGACGGAAAAAAGTCCTATCTACTTCTCAGAATTTTGATCGGTAGAGAGAACTTAAAGATACATACATAGCGTCGTTCTTTCGCTTCTTTTTATCATTTTTTCTAAACATTTTTAAAGTGATATCTACACTTCACAAAAAATGCTTTTTTAAAAAACGTATAAAAATTTTAACGTAGTGGGACTTGAACCCGCGCCTCTTCGTAACCGTTTAAGAAGATTTATACATTTTAAAACTTTATACATTTTCTTCTAAAAAAATCTCTGTTTTCCCTACACTTTGCTATGCTAAGACCAACATACATGCAGTATAACCTCTAAATACACCAGTAATAGGAACTAGATCCCATTGCTGATGAAATGGCGAATGTAAGCCCCAATGGCGATTTATTACCAACCGGTTCTAGGTATCCCCTGTATTTCAATAATCTCCATCTGTTGGTTAAGGAGGTATTTTTGATATCTATATGTATTTATATGGAGAAACTAGCTTTTGCCTGCGGCTTCGGCCCCGTGGTCGAATGGAAATACCTTATAGCTGTCCATGGCACATTCTAGGTGACCGAGGTAACTCTAAATGTAGGTATAGGGGGTTCTATCGAAATGATAAATGTGATATAATATAGTCTATAAGATCATATCAAATCAAATCAAATCAGCTTTACGCTGTATCCTGCATACAGCAGGGTAGGCAGAGGGAACCTAGTGTTAAGACACTCCGTTCCCCACTTACTGCGTTTCTGCTTTCTGGAGGCAGAACTCAACGCCGCGCTTAATCTCAACACCTGAGCGAAGAAAATGGAAATATAAATTTAAATAAATATTTCATCTCATTGAGAGGGGATCGAAACCACCGACCGACTGGTTAGTCGGCTTTACAGTCACACCTCGTGCCGCTGCGCCACGACTGGCCTCATAGTCTATAAGATGTCTTTGATAAATAGACTATAAAACTTCTTCTTTGGGTGCCGCGTCTTATGTTGGCCGCTACCTTCCCAAACTCTGCTCTGTCCAATGCTAGTCGGAATAGTTGTTCCACGGCTCAATATCGGTCCATTCAAGGCTGTTGTTCAGCCATAGGCTCTGGCCTAACTGGCTCTGTAACAAACAAGATTTTTACCACCTAAAATTATCGGTTATTTGTCTTATTGCTTGTAAATATATATAAAATTAATTATAGGAAAGCCATTGTGGCCTGGCACAAAATCTGAGCGTCAATGCGATGGTTGTTGCTTCGATTACCACTCTTGACGTAAAATGTGAGAAATACATAAATAAAACCTATCGTCGTCTGATCGTTACTCTCTGATTCACATTTAAGGTGAACGTCTTTACCAAGAAAACAACATTACAGATTAAAATACTAAGCATTATATTTTTCATTTATAAAAGATTAAGTTTTAAACGTTTATTTTGTTAATTATATATTTTATCAAATAAACATTGTTTGATCGCTATCGACTGACATGTTTTTTGTGATCAGATTGATATCTTGAAATTTTGACGGGTGCATGTTATTTATTAAATATATATATTTTAAATATTCGTTTGTTTTATTTTTCAAGGGTAAAAAATACGTACCAACACATTAAGACTAAAATAAGTAATAGCCGTTTAAAATTAAAGTGTTTTTAATGAATAACGTGATGTTTAGTTAATACATAGTTTAGGATCAAATCTCTACAAATTGTGTTTTTTTGAGTTTTTTATAACATGTCTCTTCCAGAACCATCATCTTGAACTAAAAATCTATCTATAATTCTTAGAAAGTCAGTATAACCATTTAACTTACAACGTTCGTATAATATCTTACTAAGTTCCTCTAATAAACTCAAAAGATGCCATACATAAAATGACATCATATGACGGATGTTGCCGAATTCGGAGCGGAAACACATAGCTCCCTCATGCAGCGTGCGTACACTGTGCCCTTCACCTTACAATGTCTGCTGGCTGGGTTCTACGACCCTAAATCGCGGATTTGCATTTTGATGAAACGCCCAGAGGATGTAGGGGGTTCGATTGCAATTTTTGTATAGCGTTCCAGACGGTCGGTACGAAAGGACGGTATTAATCTTAATAATAAACATATAAATCAAATGTGTCAGTTATATTTTAGTGTTACGTCTCGTTTTTTTTTTATTTTTATAAAATAAGAGTTTAGTGTCGAGTCACTATCTATTTTTTCCCATTTAGAGACACTATGTAATTGTAATGAAACCTAGGATAATAAATTTATTATTAGGAAAAATAATTTTACTATTTAAACGTTTCGCTAAATGAGATTTGGAGTTTTTTTTAGTTCATTGTGCAGTGTGAACGTACAGCTTAATCGACTAGAGTATTAGAACACATTTTCCTAGAGGCTAGAACCACATGCTTAAAGCCTAGTTCAAGGTTTTTGGTAAAAAAAAAACGGGTTTTCATTTCTACTTTTTTAAGCTTCACGCTGTATTCCGCACATGTGAGGGTAGGCAAAGGAAGCCGGAAATCTAGTGTTAAGACACTCTGCTGGCATAATAAGGCGCTTCCGTTCCTCACTTTCAGCCCAATTCTTGAAAAATTAAAATGATTAGTCGCTTTTAAAAACAAAATGCCTGCCTGTAACACGATGGTTGTAGGTTCTATCTCTACTAGGGGTAACTAACTATTATCGCTAGTAAAGCGTTATAAAGTAAATTATTTATTAATGTATTACAACGATATAATTTAGTACACGTAATAAATAAGTGTTCCTGAAGTTACTTTTAGTTTCAGCGGTCGGTTACTACGCGTTATGCTAATATATTATACGGCTGTTAACCAGTTCCGGTATAATGTATATTGCGTAGATTATGACATAAGTACGATTTACGAACGCGATAATGAGCTATATTAAGATATTTTATTTACCTAAACCTTTTTTTAGATATCTTTTAAGTCTGACGCTAGTTGTTAATTTTTTTATAGCTTAAGGCTTTTTTAACAAAGGTGGCATATTGTTAGTATACCTCGCTTCTCGTTTCTCGTATAACGACCAATTTTCTAGAAAATCCGTATTGATTGGCGTAACCCAATACTGCGTTTTGTCTTGTTACTCGAGCAAGAATCGAATCCACAACATTGTCACACTACACGACGATGGACCCAAATGGGAATTTTATAAAGGTCCTATAGTAACAATTTTCTTGACATGTGTACATAACGAGGTAAACAGAGTAAAAACTTCCGTTCATCACTTTCCGCTCAAGTTTTCGAGGCATTGCAAGTTGAGTAGCGAAACTCAACGCCGGAATTTTGCCTTTGGTCCAGAGCGAAGAAAAGTAAAAAATAATAATTCATTCCCTCGAGTGGGGATCGAACCTACCGTCGCGTTACTGTCACACCCTGGAGCCCCTGCGCCACAACAGCCCCTAAACCTATACAATTATTAAAAACTAAATTAAAAGTAAAAATCGCGCGCACTCTAACAGCAGCCCACTCTTATTAGTTCTTTAAAGTGTTATGTTTACGAATGGCCCAGACGTGTTTACTTTGACACGATTTTCAGTGTTTAGTGTGCTATAACATTAGCACTACATGTTAAATAAATTTGGGTAAATTGAATAGGTATCAATAAATATAGTTACGTAATAATAAGGTAAACCTTAAGTTACCTTTAGGATTTTGTTAGATATGACAGGTGTTCCAGCAGTGGTCTGATTATGGACGAGATGAGCAGCATCACGTTTCAATTATATTTTTTTTAGTAGGCAAAGGGATCCTAATATACAGACACTCCGTGCCCCATTTTCCTGCTGAATTCTGGAGACATTGCGTTTTGTGTGGCGGAACTCTACACCGCGTTTTGCCTCAACACCAGAGCGAATAAATTATTAGTTTCACTCTTTATCCCGCACACAACATGTTAGGCAGAGAGAACCTAGTGTGAAGACACCAGCCAGCTACCAGTCGTGGCGAAAGTGTGACTGTAAATTGACTGGTTGTTGGTTTGTTCCTTTCAATGTATTAAAAGAAAAATTATACAATTGCAAATAAAATGATTCTGTCCAGTTTTACTAATAATAGTCGAGGTGTTCGAAACTACAATCATATGCAGGCGTATACGTTCATATTATGAATATTTTTTTATTTTCATTAGTCACAGGTTCGATTTTCTCGGAATAATCATCTGAGTGTACTATATAAATTCCACAAAGTCGATATGAGAACTTCCAAAGATGGAATGTAGAATATGTAAGTCATTGATGACTTAACGATTGAATGATGTCTTTGGAAGTGGCAAACGTTTTCTGAATACGAAATAATATAGTACAAGTATTAGTAGTAAAGACTACTTTAATTTGACTACTTTAATTTTTTTTTTCCAAACTCTAACTGATAAAGCGCGGCGTTGAGTTCTGCAACTTAACGATCTACCAATTTTTTTCTTATCAAATTTTTCATCCTTTAGACTTCTAAATTTTTCTTCTTTATTGCTACTTAGCAATTTCTAAATTCTCTAATTTTTTCTTCTTTATTGCTACTTAGCAATAAAGAAGAGAAAATTAGAGATTAAGTAGTACCAGGTACACTGTTCTTCATTTTTAGCCTCATAATCATAGTTAGCCTTAGTTGCGCAGAGGCACACATAGATTGAAAACTTCACGGTTGTGAGTTTGGTTCCCAGTCAAGGGAAAAAGTAATTCAGTTTCTCGCTCTGGAAAGAAGATTAAGTGCAATTTTGATTCCATCGCTCAACACGCTATGTATCATAAGTTGGACGGGAAGTGGGGAACGAAATATCTTTTACTAAGTTTCCTCTGCCTGTCCTGCTCCGAGTATGTGAGGTATCCACGATGACGCTAAAAAAACTACTGAAATCCCCGTTTTGACATTAGAATCCACACGTATATAAATATCACGTACAAATTGCATATCAGCGCTCACGTTGCCATTTAAATTATTTAATAAAATAAAGATATCTTGACCGAAACTCCTCAATATTCCCACCATTTTTTTAACATACGACATTTAGACTAACCAATATATAAATAAATAAAACAAATCAAATAAATCAGCTTCACGCTGTATCCCGCACACAGTAGGGTAGGCAGAGGGAACCTAGTGTTAAGACTCTCCGTTCCCCACTTTCTGCCGAATTCTGGAGGCATTGCGTGTTGAGTGGCAGAACACAACGCCGCGCTTGTCTTCGATACCAGAGCGAAGAAATGGAAATATTAATTTAAGTAAATATTGCATCTCCTCGAGTGGGGATCGAACCCACAACCAGTCGGTTTTACAGTCACACTTTGTGCCGCTGCGCCACGACTGGCTTCGATAAATAGATAAATAACTTCAAAAAATCCGAATACCTAGATGCCTATCTGAGAAGGCTCGTTTTCGCGACGCCCGCAACCAGGCGTGTAGTGCGCGTGTAGTTGCATAATAAATGTACAGCGTAAACGCTGTGGCAGAGACTGATTGAGATGGATTAACGCGGTGGCCACACATGGGGTTTTTGACGGACTTGCGCAATCTTTTTGGGCTTTTCTGGGTTTTGGGTGGTCGTTCTTAATTTTTGTTTTGGGTGTTGTTTGTTGTTATGGAGTTCATATTTTTTTGTTGTTTATTGGTATATTAAAAAATGTGTTTTTTGTGTGTGTTTGGTTTCTATTCCGATAGGCAAAAGCCGAAAAACGAGATTTTTTTATTGTATTGAAAATTTAATTGTGTTCTTACACTGGGTTCCCTAGCCTAACTACGCGGGTAAAAGCGTGAATCCACTATCATCACCATTCGCACCATTCGCAAACCAAAATAGTAAAATAAATTCAAGGGAAATTACATTCAGAACCACCTCCAGAGTCACGAGGTGTCCGGAATTATCCACGTCTATATGGGGTCACTAATTAACCGAGATGCCGGCGAGGCGGTCAACGACACGGGCCTTGGCATTACTTCGACTGACAGTTGCGTCACACCAACCTGTCAATCGGACGGCGTTATACATTCATAACGCATTCTTTTTTTTATTTTTTATTTAGTACCACCTTTTTTTAGTTTGAATTAATACATAAATTTTCAACTTATTATGTATTTAAGCTTTTTTATGATGCGCACGAGTTGTAAATTTTTATTTTTTATTTTTTTTTGTATGTGGAATTTATTTTAGTTGTTATGTTGGTGCATCTGTTTCATGTTTAATTCATGTTGTGTGTTTGTTTATGGTTTTTTCGTGACGCTTGAATTTCTTTTTTGGGCGGTGTCACGAAATAAGGATGTTTAAAATGCTATTTTAGTATTCTTATTAATTTCATAAGTAGTATGTTTTATTTTGTTTTAATCAATATTTGCGATTTGTCAAGGATTGGCAAGGCTTGAGCGTCATATTTCGGGGTAGATTGTAGATAATCTCTGCTCCTCATTTGTGTGCGACAACACCACTGATATTGAAATTTTATTTTTCAAGACAGGCAAAAAGAAAGTTTTTATTACTTGACTACAGCGAGGCCCAAATGGATGGTTTTGTTTTAAGCACGTTTGTGGAGTATCAAAATTCCCCCCGCACCACCTACTTTTCGTGACATTCCAATTAACAACTAGCGGAACTCAACGCCGCGTATTGTCTTGCTACCAGAGAAAATTAAAATAATTAATTCCCTCGAGTGGCAATCAAATTCACAACGACGACCACATAATTTATGAGTCAACTATACACAGACAACAGAAACTACAACACTTTTGATTACAATTTTGACATATTCTACATAAAAGCGTCCGCTAGGCGAATGAAATTGGATAATTATTGAATGGGAAATGTGTTATTAAATTTGTCAGGTTTTATTGGCGTGGGATTGTTTCGCTTCGTGTCTTCGTTTGTTTCCGATGAGGATAACGTCGTGGCTGAGTGTACCTAAAATGTATATAGGTAACGAAGTGTGAGACTCTGGGCTTGGAATATTGAAGACGTTTTTGTATATGTTTTCTTTTTTCTGGTTCACGTTGCATTTTGCGTATAGTAGGGTACGTAAAGGTGGTTAACCTAATGCTAAGACACTTCGTTCCCCTTTTTTCACCAAATTTTCGACACATTGCGTGTTAGTTGGCGGAACTCATGTTGTGTTGTATCTTTTTACCACAGCGAGAAAATTTAAGTAATAATTTGATAAATATTATTTTACATATAAATTCCTGAAAAAGGTGGATGCCTTTAAAAAACATCATTCTGATTCACTCGTACTAAGATGGAAACCGGAAGGATAATCAAGTTCTCTCTTATACTCGTTAGTGCTCAGGTTTCAGCAACGTACCAAACCTAACCATTTAAAGGCTGAAATAAGTACACATACTTACACAAAAAGGTTAAAAGTTGAAATATATGCCTTCTCAATAAATCGATACATTCACTGAAAACGTGATCTTAGCAAAATCAGTATTGAATTATATTATTTATTTATTTTTTTCAAAGAAAAATCGATTTCCAAATTACGTTTAAATGTAAAAAAGAAATAAGAATCTAAAAAATCAAGGCCAGTCGTGGCACAGGGGCACACGCGTGTGACAGCAAATACGACAGGTTGTGATTTCGATTGCCACTGGAGGAAATGAAATATTTAATATTTTTCTTTATTTGCTTTGATGTGCAGGCAAAACGGCGCTAAGTTCCGACATTCAACACACAATGCCTTCAGAATTCGGCAGAAAGAAGAGAACGGAGTGCATAGCACTAGGTTCCCTCTGCCCCAATATAAGCTGAAAAAAATGTACAAAAATAGAAGTTTTTTATTAAAATTCCCATTAAAACTGAGCTCAACACGAGCAAAGTAGCTTCCAAAAGTTGATCCCACCAAGACAATTCGGACCACGTAGCCGCAAGCGTCCATCTACATACATCTAGGCATCACATCCTCAATGACGCCCGCAGAGGTTGGTAACCGCGGTTATCAAGTTTTTTTTGCAGATAACAATATCCAGTATGCATACTAATTAATTTCGGCAATCGATTACGCCGAAAAAATGTTCCGAGTTCTGACCTGCCGACGTACGACACAAGGAACAAAAAATTGAGAATATAAATAATATATTTATAATTGTATGTAAAAAGTTCTGTATATGTTCGTGTATGGGTACAGTTGGTTTTTAACCGACTTGATAAATTGATTTGACTATGTTTTTTTTTT
>DWQW01003465.1:0-22583 GCA_018249695.1 Heliconius erato demophoon
CTTGCGCCGGTTCTTCTCAGGTCTGAGGCATTAATTTTAGTGAACTGGTGGTAAATTTGACGTTCAAAAAATGAAGCATGTAACTTCTTATTTTGAATAAAATTATTTGAATTTGAATTTGAATTTATTGCTAGCCTTCAAGTTCCCTTCGCATACCCTACTATGTTTGGAAAGCTAAAAAAAATATACAGCGAATATCCAAAGTTTCTTTTCAATCAAATAATAAGTTTGTTGCTATAATTTTATACCAAAATATTATAAAGTTCGATTTTGCATTTAAGCTGAAAAAAGCTAACTAACATCTGTGTACAAAATATTTTGCGCACAGACGTCCAGATAAGCTTCCTAAATCTTTTAAATCCTACTTATATTGAATATTTTATTTACAATCAAGTTAAATGTAATGAAAATATTATAATTGTAATATAAATAAAAGGAGGCCATCGTGGCACAGGAGGTGTGCCACGAGAGTGTGACTGTTACGGCATGGTTGTCAGTTCGATCCCCACTCGACGGAATGCATTATTTTTTATTAATAACCTAATTTCTTTGCTCTGGCAAAAAGGCAAGGGGTTAGTAGGTTCCGTATCCCATATACAGCAGGATAGGCAGAGGCCTACTCTGCTGTATATGGGATACAGTTTGAAGTTGATTTTTATGTATATATTGTTATGTAAATGAAAGGCTGTTGCGCAGCGGCTGGCATGGAAGAAAATATAAAATGTTTCATTGGAATATTTTAAACTAAATCAATAATTGCATTTTTTTATATTTTATAAGCACATATTAATTGTATTCTATATTATTGTAGTAACTATTTAATTTATTTCTTCTTCTTCTTCTTCTTCTTCTTCTTCTTCTTCTTCTTCTTCTTCTTCTTCTTCTTCTTCTTCTTCTTCTTCTTAGCTTCACGCTGTATCCCTTGCGGGGTATTCAGAGAGAACGGAGCGCCAAACACTACGGATCCCTCCTCTTACATTCCACGTAGATATTTGTAGCTCCGTCCTCCACCTCCCGCTTTTCCGGACATGGCGTGTTGGGTGGCGGTCCCCGACTTCGCACTCGTCGCCACTTGACACACCAGCGGTGATGCACTGGTGCGCGTCGTCTTGGGGGGACGCCCTATCAGTGCGCTCTAGCGAGTTGCACGTGGCCGATGGAACGTTGCAGCCCTCGTAAGGGCTGGCAAGGGTCGTTACGGGCAAGCCTTCAATCTTGGACCCCCAAAAGACTCCCTTTAATTTATTTATTTATTATATTTTTGAACATCCATCAATTAGTAACTAAAATACGCGTCGCTTCTTCCAATTAAATCACCTCACGCTGGCTGAAAACAAAATATATCCACATCATAGATATGCAAAATAATATATCAACTTATATAGAAGTAAAATAAATGGAAGTGAATATATTTAGAAGAATATGCAGATCGATGTGCTACGAAAGTGTACTAAATCGCGTAGTCTGAGGTAATGGTGACGTATAGTTATTGAGCTATTTGGTTACAATATTGTTTTATAAAGATTTATGGATCAAGGGAAGATATAATAAAATACGGAGTTCCTTTCTTAAACGCATTGTGTTTTGAATATATTGTATTATATAATAAGAAAGAGGAAAAGCAATGAAGTGAAGATTTGTATTCAAAATAAAGTCCCAGTACTGATTGTATTTGATGTAATGGTTTTCAGTCGAAAGTTGGGATCGCGCTAGGATTTAATAAATTCAAAGTTGCCAACACTTTTGTCACCGCACATTTATAACGGTGTAAAAAATCTAAAGTGATTACAAGCTTAGCAAGTAAATAAAAAAAATACAAAAGTAAATAAACATTAACTAAATATTAATAACGAGATAGTGTTAAGATTCTCCGCTCTCCACTTTTATATTCTGGCGTTTTGAGTGTTAAAACTCAAAGCTGCGCTTTGCCTCGTTAACAATTTTTCTTGAGTGGGGATCGAGCCTGTTACTTATACGGAAGAACAAGTGCCTCCGGTAATCGTCAAAGAGTGAGGCAAGGAATTATCTTAATGAGAACGGAGCGTCTTAACATTAGGTTCCCTCTGCCTGCGGGTAACATGGCAAAATTTGCCCAGAAAGAAGATTGTTGTATACTTGTTTATTTACCTACAAAAATAAACAAAATATATATAAAAAACAGTCTTGGTATAAACCGAAGTAAAAAAAATAAAGTTTGATCCTGTCTTACTTAACATGTAGACTGAGATCCCAGACCCTCAGACCTGCGTCATTTTAACAGCTGAAATTTTGAGGATTAATAGTCTAATATGTAATTAGGACTATTCTACTATACTATTAATATTTATACTATTAATATGTTTATATTATTCTTAACAAAATATTTAAATATGAGCGTTTCTACTTTAACGTATATACATACTCACCGTATGTACCTTGAGTTGGCGCTACCACAGAAATGGCCCCACTTTCAAGTTAGTGAGTACGCAATTACGCATATTAAACTTCAGCTTTGCCAAAGTGACGTAGGTCTGGCTCTGGCTCTGCGATCTTGGAATAATGGCATTTTATGAAAAACACTATACACAGATACTAGAGGCATAAGGATCTTTATACCGCTGTATTAACTTCAGAAAGCTTGGTGAAAGAATTTTAACGGCTACGTGATATATAAGTTTATTATGGTACGTGACGGATTGAAATTTCCTAAACTTTTACGAGTTTTACGAGTATCATTTTTATCTTTTGTTTTTTTTTTATTATTTGCTTAATGTGTAAGATATTTTATAAAATACAAATTATATTTATATTCTTATTTTACGTATTCTCATATCCTCACCGTAGTATATCATACCAGACTATAATGCCTTATACCGTATAAATTAAAAAAAAGTTTATTCAGAAATAAAATAATTGAAGCCAGTAGTGGTGCAGGGGCATGAGTGTTGTTAGCTCGGTATCCCTTGAGGAAATGAAATATTTCATATTTCATCTAAGTGAGGAGAATCTTACATTATCTTGTATGCCGCTTACCGAAATATAGGCAGAGGGAACCTAATTAAATTAAATAGCGTTTTTTGAGTTGGCTTTGTTTTGTTTTAAATGTGCGATATATGTGTGTACGAAACGACATCGAGTATCACGAATGTCTGCGGGCAAAGTGTGATAATAGCTATTATCTCATATCTACATTAATATTTTATAGCGTGTTAATTTGACATTTCAAATATACGACATAACGATGTTCAGGTATTAAAGAAGTTTTAAATTAAATTCACGCTTAAATTTGACAATAAAATAACGTCCGAACATTGTTCATATCGTATACTTTAAAAAAGTCTACCGCAACGACGCAAGATATTTTTATATCATAGAAAGATAACTGTTGATCCTCAAATTTTATACAGACGTATTTCCGCAGTAGCAAGGACATTTTGGTTGTCGCGTTATATATTTTTGTTTGAGAAATGCACACGGCGATGACAATTTAGCTCGTGTACGCATCGTATCAGACTTAATCTATATAGTGTTCTACTCGTTATAGGACACATATTGGACAAGTTATTGTTTTTCATTTATAAATAATTTAACAACTAACGAAGTTTCCGTAAATGTCATAATTTAAAAAATGTTTCGTATTATTATATTGTTTATGTGTGTCCAATTTATAACAAGCGATCCAAAAAGAATATTAGCTGTATTTCCAACACCTTCTATAAGTCATCAAGTAGTGTTTCGCCCTTTTGTGCTAGAGCTAGCAAAGCGTGGGCATGAAGTTACAGTGATTACTACAGATCCCGTATTCAAAAATGGACAAATTCCTAAAAATTTCAGAGAAATAGACGTTCACGACATATCCTACGGTATTTGGAGTAATTTTACGTCAGTTGAAAGAGGAACTACAGGAAATCATGTTGAATCTCTAAAACTAGCATACATATTATTAGCTGATGTTTTCGAAGCTCAAGCACAATTTCCTGATGTCCAAAATCTTATTAACAACAAAAATGAAAAATTTGATTTGTTAATAACTGAAACTTGTGTAAGGCCATCGTTGAGCTTGTCATACATATACGATGTTCCAGTTATCGACTTCAGCTCGTTTGGTGGAACAATCGATACTTATCTAGATCTAGGTGGGATAGAACATCCTCTTTTGTATCCTACTCCTATGCAACAAAAAATTATATATAAAAGTTTATGGGAGAAAATTCATCAAACATATACTTATTACGCTATGAAGTACATGTATAGCCACTTAGAAATTAGAGAAAACAAGATGTTGAAACGTGTTTTTGGTCCGAAAATACCAGCATTATCAGAATTAAAGAAGAACATTCATTTACGATTTCTAAACGTCAATCCAATTTGGGATGTAAACAGGCCGATCCCACCGAACTTTATATATATTGGAGGTTTACATAATAGGAAAGAAAAGGAGTTACCAAAGGTATCATTATTGGAAATTGTAATTTAATATTGAAATTCATAAAAAAATCTCCAAAGCGTCTTTGTGACAGCCATCAAACATGCAAACTCACTGCTTAAACCGAACCGAAGTGTCTGATTAACAGGTTATCTACATTTCATGCAAAATATGAAACGGGCATTTAATAAATGGATTCTTTTTTGCAGAATTTAAAAAATATTTTGGAATCTTCAAAATATGGTGTTGTTTACATAAGTTTTGGCACAAACGTAAAGTCATCACTGTTGCCGTTAGATAAGATAAACATATTCGTAAAAGTTTTCTCTGAATTACCTTACGACGTTCTATGGAAATGGGATCAAGAAAATATCCCCGATTGCCCCAAAAACGTCATAATATCCAAATGGTACCCACAATCCGATTTACTAAGTAAGTTGAATTAATTTCTGTGACTAGAGATTGTTCGAGTATTAGTACTTGAATTAAAAATTATTTTCCAAATAGTGAAATGTCGTTTGATCATATAAGTAAATTGTAAAGCAATAGAAACAGATATTTTGGCCTGAACGTAAAATTTTGAATTTATTTCTTAACATTATGAATTTATATTATTATATATGTATGTATGTAATGTATGTATGTAATTGTTTCCTTTATCTAAGACAAATGGCAGCAATGAATAGTAGGAAAAAATGCGGCATATCTAAATTCTCTGCAACATTTTTTTCAAAAGAAAGATGAGAATATGATATTATTTTAGATTTTATAGTACGTATGGTGTAGTCATGAAATATTTTTTATGTACCTATTTTCAGAACATCCAAAAATCAATTTATTCATAACACAAGGTGGTCTACAATCAAGTGATGAAGCCATTGCTGCTGCTGTTCCTGTTATCGGTGTGCCATTACTTGGAGATCAATATTTTAATGCTGAACAATTCGAAGTCCACAATATAGGCATAAAACTTAATATGGAATCTCTTACCGAAGAGCATTTGAAAAATGCCATCAACGCTACTATTAAAGATCCAATGTATGTATTTTTATTTACTATAATTTTAGGGTCCCGTACTCAAAAAGATCCTATTATTAAGACTCCGCCGTCCACTCGTCTGTCTGTCTATCCCTCTATTACCAGGCTGTATTTCATGAACTGTAAAATAGTATAGGTAAAATAGTTAAAAATCTCACAGAAGATGTATTTCTGTTGCCGCTATACTAATACTATTAAACAGAATAAATAAATATTAAAGAGAGCTCCCTTACATCAAGCGTTGTTTTTTGCCGTTTTTATAGGTAAATAAAACTTTTACTTTTCAGATATCGTAACAATATCCGCAAATTACGCAGAATACTAAACGATCAGCCACAAACGCCCTTAGAACGTGCCGTTTGGTGGACCGAGTACGTTCTGAGAAACAACGGAGCTGAACATTTGAGGGCAGGTGCAGCTGGATTACATTGGACTCAATACTATGAATTAGAATCCATTTTTGTTATGCTAGCTGTCATTGTGATCATTTTTGTTATAATAATTGGACTTTCGTTAAAATTTGCGTATATAAAATTTATCTTTGCGCATAATAAAGTGAAATTAAATTAGTATAATTAATTTTATGTAGTAATATGTTTTAAACAATTAGTTTTTCGGCCTATTGATCTTGCTAGGCTAAATGTTATATAGTTAATCTAGTCCATTAGTTATTTGTTTCGCGATGGGTGTAGATTCAAATGGTAACAAAAACATTTCTGTAGTACAGATTACAGAATGTAATATTTCTAAATTAACTAAGAACATAGATCAAAGTAATATTTTTGTTTTATCTTTCAAAAATCAAAATTACTAGTATTAATGTGTAGAGTTTAATATAAAATATGTCAAATTGATGGATTATTTTCTATTTTTGTTTGGTTAGTTTTTCTTTGTAATTATTTTTTTACGCGCGGTAAGATTTCGAATTGATTAATGTGATGTAATTAATATAGCCTGTAGCCTACTTCGATAAATGAACTATCTAACATAAAAATATTTTTTGAAGCGAAAGCAGTAAGTAGATCCTGAGATTAGTGCGACAAACAAGCTTTTCCACTTTAAACATTAGTATAGGAGTAAAATTGAACGATATCATAATCTATAATATCTATATGCGAGAATGATAATGATTTGCCAAAAAGACACTTAATGCCCGCTACACGTGTAATGATAAATCGTAGCGAATAAGCTATGCACACAAATTTGCTCTATCGATCGTGTAAATGACAAATCGTTGCGTTTATCGGCGGCCGATATAATTTTTATTAGATAAATCGTTGTCCCGATTAATACTCATACGTAATGAAAAAAAATTGCTTCCTTTTCATGAACTAGCTTTTACACTACATGAGAATACTTTTACCAGATCTAATATCACAAGTGCGTCATCGTTTTTGATTGAGAGATTTTAGATTTAGAGATCTGACGATCGACACCAACAGTGTGGATACACGAACTAGGAAATTGCTACGATATATTGTTACATATGTAGCAGGAATAAATTTAAACGTCAATGAAAAACTGTTTGTCATGGTTATATAAAATTTATCATACTCTTACGATGATTATGTATTTCTGTAAATTTACATACATGTTTTTTTTATTATCATTTATCAAATTGTCCTAATTACTAAACGCTTAATGTCTAATCATTTATTCTTATCTGATTAAGACACCAAACATCTTAGTACTTTTGACTTTGATTTCCTACTCGGGGAACGATTAATTATGTATAAATTGTTGGTATTTCCCCACTCTTGTAGATGAAGTTTGACATGGGATGAAAATAAAAAGCCAGAATCTTGACACTAGTACGGTTACGGAACGGTTGGTAAACCGTGCTTTGCGAAACAATACGTACACTTTAAAAGGCAGCATAATATTTAGAAAGTTAACTGGAGTTAAAAATAACAAAATAAAAATTCAAAATATTCGTCTAGAAAATGTTTTGAAAATTAGTTTACCTGAAGAAAAACTATTTCGATTATCTTATCGATAAAAAAATGATTTCTTGATATTATTCTAGCATTTAAGAATTGTCTATCAAACGAATATATCAGATTATAACGGCTCGTACAACTACTTACAAACAGAAATGCAAATTCCTCAATATAAGTTAACCCTCTGCGACTAAATTTTTTTTTTTCGTTTAAACACACCACGGACATTGGTGGTCCGTGCCCAATTGTGCTACTTTTATATATATTCACATTGTATCCCGCATACAGCAGGGTAGGGCCTACCCGGAAGGCAGAGAATTCTGGAGGCATTGCGTGTTGGACGGTTTCCAATAGGCGCGGATTCAAATACCGCTATGTTAACATTTTTATACACTTCTAAAAAAGTATGTTTCTTTCAAAAGTGTGGAATTGGATATTAACCTACTGATATTCTTTGGCTTAGATACGAGGCAATAAGATCAAAGGCAGCATCCTGAATACCAAATTCATTGCTGCTCCTCATTTTTGAATTCGGTGAAGTTAAAGTTATTATAAATTTTAACATCTGCATCGGCAATCCAAATAATAGCTACATTGAAATTAAAGTCAAAAATAGACGCACGACGGTAAATTAGTATTAGATATATCTTTAATCACTGCTGACGATGGCGACGCCGGTTCAAAAGTCAGAATTATTCCATTTCAAGCCGTTTACCATAACAAAACGCTTCAATAGGCTTTAGAAATTATCAGTGACAAACCGAACAATAAATCCGTTTTCAATGGAAATGAGCGCGGAGTTCGCGCTGTTATCAATAACAGTAGGGACGAGCATTACCTACCTTGCTCCTTTTATTGTTCGAATTTCAAGATTTCTGAATGTATTTTTATATAAATTAGTTATAATTTTAAAGTCCGACCAGTGTGTCTAAATTTCAGTTTGATAATGGCTGAAATCCAATTCGCCAAAATAAATTGTTTTCACTTGCCTGCTCTAGCAAGTTTCGCCACTCGATACGCAATGTATCGGATCATACAACAATAGGCACACGAAAAGCTAAAAATCGTAATACTAAAGAAAGAAAAAATCAATTATATAAAATTTAAAATATTATGATATTTAAGATATACTGATATCTTATCTTACATTATTATTCATACAAGGTACTTCCTATGACGTTTATAAGAATAAATTTAAGCTAGCACTATCGCCAGCATATTTTAGGTACCTTACAAGTGCAGAGGAAAATTGAATGAATAATTTACTTCACAAAGGACTTTATTCTATTCTCTACATTGCTAAGGGCGTTTTCTACTGCTATCGTACATATACTAAAAGTTATTTCTAAGTGGACTCTAATAATTGACAATATAACCTTAATTTATTTTTTTAGTTCAACAGTGTACACCGTATACAGAGAGAGTCTAGTGTCAAGATATTCCGTTCTATTTTAGTCTTATTTGAGATATTGTATGTCAAACGGATGAGAAAGGAGATAAATTCTTACACATTCTAGATGGCATCACACATTTACGGCCGAGCATATAATAATTATATAAATTTAAAATTATTCCGATAGTTGAAAATAATACGAAAACAATATGTTTTATATCTCAATCATCTTCCTCGTTATCTTAATACAGACGTCAGTATGCAATATGAATATTTGCATAGAACAATCAAAACTAGCGACTCTCAAAGGATTCTTTACATTTAATTTCTGAAAATCTCTGGTTACATTTGAAATGTAATCTCAGAAGCCAAGCACGTAGCGAGAACCGAAATAGGTTAACAATTTATAAGGTGCGGTAAGGTGGAGTCTATTCGTTTTGTCTTGATGTTACGAGGCAGAAATACCGATTATATTAATGTGCTACGTTATTGTTTTATTATAAGCTGTCTCTCTTGCTTTGAATAGAAACAGAAAACTTATTTATATATTTACGTTTATGCACTGTTTTCTGATTGGTAGAATAATCATATTTAATTATTTTAACCCCATGAGGCCGTTTCTAG
This sequence comes from Heliconius erato demophoon, assembly GCA_018249695.1. Lineage (NCBI taxonomy): Eukaryota > Metazoa > Arthropoda > Insecta > Lepidoptera > Nymphalidae > Heliconius > Heliconius erato. Next base: position 9,401 of record DWQW01003465.1, read on the forward strand.
CGCACGGGCACAAGCGTACACAAGTTTTTTTGTGTCAATTGCACTTTGCGCCTTGTTTCAATGAATAGCAATAAAACACATTCAACAATATTGATGTAAAACACAGGAGTTTCTTTATTGAAGGGAGGAGGTTCTTTATTGAAATAAATCTAAGCCACAAAATAAAATATTTATTTGTGTATAAAAAAGTTCAAGTCCAATTACCAATCAAAATAAGTTCAAGTCTTATCTCAGTTCCATATATATATTAATTTGAATGAAAATAAGTAACATTTTAATAAATTAAACAGCAACATATTTTACCATATTATTACGCCTATCGTTATAAATTGTTATTTAAGGCGATAAAGTAGGCATTTCGACAAATAAATCTAAAATTGTACTATTGTTTGTGTCTTGAAAAGGCTAAAATAAATATAAAAAAACTAGATCAAGAATTTCATTTTGTATCTCACATTTTTACTTCTTCACGCTGAATCCATTATTGAGTATTTACTCAACGCCGCGCTTTGTCTTGTTATCAGAGCTAGAAAATTAAAATAATTAATTCCACCGAGTGGGATAGTTGTTGAACCCTTAAGGGCTCTTATAGTTAGTTAGACGCTGTGATGCTGCATCACGAAAGTGTCTCTCATATTTTGCAATATCGAACATCGGATAGTCAAATAATCGTGACCTCTATAGCATTGTTTTATTTAAGTGCGCCTCCATTCGGCAGAATTAATCATTTAAATTTTTCCAATCTGGTAGATAAAGAGGGGCGTTGACTTCCGCTACTTAAGTATTTCGTTACCGAAGTTCTAAGAATTAAACCGGGAGGTTTAATTCTTAGAACTTCGGGCGGATAAAAAAACAGAGACTCTTAAAACTACATACTCTTTGAAAACCCTCTGCTGACCCAAAATATTCCAAATGCATGACAATGACACTACAGTTCCTGTTCTTCCTCAATTACTCTATACCAGTATTTAACATAATGTTATTGAACTTAAATATACTCGATAACGTTACACGCAATTACCATTACAAAAAATGGTCTCATTAAGCCCGTTTAAAGTTCCAAAATGAGTCTGTCCGAAGCGATTTCGTTAGGTTAACGTTCCAGTAAATATATTGCACTGTCGAAAGTTTTAACATTTTTTTTATCTTCAACTATTTTGTGGTTAATGTTAAATCACTCCATTTTCCACTTTCCGTTTATTTAGAAACGTAGTGTGCGGATGACAAAACTCTATTTTCTGGTTACTTTTAACGAGACCATGGTGGAGCCGGAAATATTTTATTTAATATTTGGAAACCTATAATAATTTGTACGTAGTGGTACTCGAATCCACGCTCCTTGAAACCTTCCAAGCGTACTAGCCTACTAAGCTATACGTTCTTAATTTCTGATCGAGCTACGTCGAAATTCGTAATGTGCATTTTACAGACAAATTTCATTATCAGCGGTATTGTTAACTGTTGAAAAATTTTATTTAGATAAAAAATATATACTTTAAATGTATAGGTATTTGTTTTACCTTTTAAATACGTGCTTTTAGACTTTGAGTAAGTAGGTAGGGAGTTAATTATTTATTAATTTATTAATATGTTTTAGATGAACGGTAAAGGGACGAAGTGATGAACTTTTAGATATTTTCATTTGTTGTACAAAATATCTTTAGTAATATGCTGTTGATACTTAAAAAAGTACTTTCTAGTACTGCTAAGATTAGCATCAAACATCAAAATTTTTCATTTTTATAATATTAGTAAGTACTCGTAGTAGTTTTTTTATAATACTTTGTAGGTTTCTCAATAAAAGACTCGTAAAAACATATCATTCACAAAAAATATTATTTGGTTAAGAGTTTTTTCCTATAGCCATAATAATTCGAAGAGATCGCTTAATTTATATAAGTTAAAGTAAGATAAGGTGACGATTATTACTACCCGTAAAAGTTAATCGGGGTACCTTTTAGGCAGTATTTCCGGCAAAAGTTTAGAAGATTTCAAAGTGCATTAAATTTAGAATAAGGCTATGTTATATATAATTTAAATTTATAAATTATGGAATTGTTAAACATTTTTGTAAACTTAAGATTTTCGTCGTCCATTTCATATACGATTATTTTATATTTATATTGCAATGATTATTATTACATCGAAATAAATATAATATATTTAAATAATACTATATATATCTCTACTATATAACCAAAGGATAAAACAGTCAATTCTGTACATGAAAGATATATAAAAAATAAAAACTAGGTCGGTCATATCAATTATAGAAACTAAAAAACCATTTGGATAAATTCTTGCCTGTTTGTCTGTCTGTTTACTTGTTACAATTACCGAACACAACTTAATCATTTTTTGTATTGTGATAACCTAGGGGCTTGGGGGTAATTTTTTTACGTTTCATCCCGGTTCTCATTATTGGTTCCTTAAAATAAAAACTGAAAAACATAAATTGCCTAAAATGCCAATAACTACTGAATGAATTTCGCAAGTAAAGCTAAGTTATATAATTTTAATGATAAATATTAATGAATTAATCACTTATTTTTCTATTTTATTTAACCACAATTTAAAAGAAGAAAGTAAATTGAGGCCACGCGTGGCGCAGCGGCACGAAGTATGACGGTAAGCTGGTTGTGGATTCGATCCCCACTTGAAGAAATGAAACATTTCTTAAAATTTATATTTCTATTGTTTCGCTCTGATGTCGAGACAAAACGCGGCTTCCGCTACTTAGCACGCAATGCCTACAGATACAGCGTGAACCTGATTGATTTGATATTTTAATTTTTTCGCTATGGTGTCAAAGTAAAGCGTGACGTTTAGCTCCGCCACTTAATACGCAATGCCTCCAAAATTCGACGGAAAGTGGGAAACAGAGTGTCTCAACACTATGTTTCCTCTGCGTTTCTTGTTGTGTGCGGGATAGAGTATGAAGCTGTTTTTTTTATATTATTAACTACTTACAGTATGTAGGTAGCTATAACTTACAATCTGTTTATTATACAAAAAAAGGTCCACATTCAATAAATAAGGAAAACGGAATTATCGTCTTAAGACCTTATATAACAAAGAAATATGAAAAAATATTTTAGAAGTATTCATACCCGCACCAGAAGCGTTTCGGAAAAACAGGAAAGGCTTCGTTATCCCCCGTTACTTTTGTTACTATTCTATTATACATATATATACAATAGAATGTTCGAGTTGGCTTATATAATGGTACTTTCGTTTTCTATTTAAAGGAGTGGGATTGTATCTGTCTATAAACATAATAGCTGTGAGTTCGATGCCTGTTTAACAGAATAAATTAATTCCATATCCTCGCTCTGGCGGTACAACGCCCGGCGTTTTGTTTTGTACACCAAATATCTAATATCTGGAATTCGAGGGGAACGCAAAGGAACTAACGTCTTGACTATATTCCGCTGCTTGTTCTGCTATAAGAGATAGTAGTGATCTGCTATAAGAGATAGTAGTGAGAGATAATAGAGGGCTATAGCCGTTATCTTTTCGCTTTATATATTGAATATAAAATATAGAAATTCTTATGTTTAAAATATAGACATCTCCCCGATATTTTTGATGGACAAATTGCCATTTTACGTTCCGTGACATGCAATAGAACTACTGTTTATACTTTTCAATTATTATAAAAATATTTTTTTCTAATATCTTTTAACTAGGTTCCCACTTCAATATTTTATTTCAAAAAATATTCTAAAAGCCATCAGCGTTTGTGTAAATTTATTCAAGCGCTATTATTCACATGGAACGGTCACATGAGGCACTATCAGTTTCCTGTCCTGGATCTTTATGTAAGTTATAGCAAAAAAACCCTGCCTTAAATCAATTTTTAACTTGTTCTAATTTTTATTATTTTAAAGCAAATATTGCTTCATTATTATAAAATATACATCTTTTGGCTGTAGTGGCGCAATGGGACGGCATCTAACTATCAAGTCTATAAAATAAATCAATATTAATAAGGTACTTTCGGTAAACCTAGAATTATAAAATTTGGCAGCTAGCATCTAGGTACAGATAGTACTAGTTTAGGAAAAAATCTAAAAACTATACATTTGTGGTTAAATCTTAAAAAAAAAAACAATAGCCCTTAATTTGGTATTAAAGCCGCTAATCTCAGAAATTCAGGCTTGAATTTCAGAAAAAGCTCGAGACTTCAAATTTTTGTATTCCGTACCATCCCTCGCGACCATCCATCCCATAAGCGAGCCCAACTCTCACTTGTCCAGTTATTTTCACATAATTGCCCTCAAGCGTAAATAAGCTATGAAATAGATATGTCGTTCCACGAAATTCTGTTAACGAACAGAGCTGCAGTAGTCAGTTAGTGAGTTGATTACAAATTAGTGGAACAAAGCTAGACAATTGGCGTAAAGTGGACCAGCGTAAAGTGGACCAGTTAGCCTTACTAACCTTACTTACGTTTGATTTTAGCATTTTACATTTCGATGTACTTATTATTTATTCGATATTATAACTAACTTCCTGAACACTGTTAAAAATATTATTTAATGCTTAAAAGTTGGTTCGTGATGTGTTCAGTGGTTAGAACCTTTTATTGTTGTTATCATGAGTAGATCAAAGTATTTTAGAGATTCAGTAGCAATAGTGTTAGGAAAGGTATATTTGCCATACATTAGTTGTATATAATTCCATGAAAAGATGTCATTCTAATAAGATATTCACCATCAAGTTATTTAAATAGTTTGGAAACTCGGCAATATTATATTAATACAACTCGGAGCTCTTCTCAAGAAAAGCCAAGAGCGCGTCCCATCTTCCTCTTCGCTATGTGTATAAACTGTCTGTAGTCATAATAAAAGGAAAAAGCGCAGACCACCAGACTGTGTCTGCAACAATCTTTGTTGAACCCTCCGAGATTTTTGCGTGTGATCTTTTTAGAGGTACTCCATACGATTTTTTATATTTCTCTTATTGATCTCACAAATTAATCAACAGATTAATTTGTGAGATCAATACAAGTTATATTTTTCTTTCCTAAGTGTGGAATAACACTTTAAAAATATTTAAAAAATCAATACAAGTTATTGGACCGAGCGCACTACAGCAAAGTGACACATATGTCAAATAAACGCACGGCACGCACCCTGTAGTCATATCTTTAGTATTATCTATGTTGTAACAAGGTAAAATTTTGGTTCTGGTGTACACCAGACGCCATACACTACAGTTCCAGGGCATAAAATAGCACCATTCACCCTTAGGAGACGAGCAGACACTACTACACCGAAGCGAAAGAATTTGACTCGACCGCTACCTTCCGTCAGCTACCCACCTCCAAACTTATAAAATGACGGTTGCGACCCTCGGGCCATACATAAAGGACTCCGACAATATAATATTAAAAATATGTTGATTTTTATTATTATTTATTTATTTATTTTACTATTACTATCCAAAATACATACTGTTACAATATTGTGGTGAAATTACATTATAACTTGTAGTTAAAATTAAATCAAATTACTGAATTACCTTCATGCCGTATCCCGCATACAGCAGGGCAGGGGGAACTTAATGTTAAGACAGTCCATTTCTTAGTTTCCGCCCCAATTTTAAGACTTTGCTTGTAAAGAGGCGGACGTTATCGCCGTGATTTGTCTTGATACCAGAGCGAAGAAATGAAAATAATTACTTTCCCCGAGTGGGAGTCGAATCTACAATCGTCGCGTTTACTATTAAACGTTGTAACACTGCACCACTACTGCCTTGATTTTTTTTCACTTTCACGCTATATCCCGCAAGTAGCAAGGTCGGGTCGCCCGGTGTTATGACACTCCGCTCCGCATTTTCCGCCAAATTCTGGATTAAATGCGTGTTGACTAGGGGAATTCAACGCAGCGCTTTCTATTGAAGCCAGAACGAAGAAAGAAAAATAATTTCCTCGAGTAGAAATCGAACCCACAACCTATCGCGCTTAGAGTCACACGCCTGTGCCATGACTGGTCTGGTAGTTTGGAATTCAAGCCGCTTAATTGAAATAATTATAAAAAAAAAGGATTGTGGTGGTGCTTTTTGAAGTTTTGATTTCAGTATTGTAGGTTACTTTTTACCATGAGAAAATATTCCATAGAAATTTAAAAACCACTCGGGCAACAGACACATCAGGTTGAATTTTAGTAATCATAATATGTTGTGTTTTCAAATACAAAAAATAAATTATCAAAAACAAAAAAACCGACTGCCTAAAACTAAAAAAAAAACAAGCTTAGTGGTTTATTAGGCTTAATAGTATTTTTATTATTATTATATATATTATAAACCCATTTAAATTTTACGGGGCCCCTTCTAAAGTATTATAGGTTATCCGACTGTTACCCTGAGTGGGAATCGAAGCTACAACCGCGGCCTTATTTTCGCTAGCCTAATCTTATAGAGTGATATGTTTGTACCATAACTCATAGTATTCCATACTACAACGTATAACGTAGCAGGTGCTTCTAAGTATAGGACAGTACCGTGGCATAACACGTAGTGGCCACCGCAACGCGTTTTAACGATGTTTGTGTGTTGAGTAGTGGGAAATAAAAATAATTTATATGGAATATTTAATACTTTCATTTCCTCGTTCTGATATCGAGGCAAAGCGTGGCGTACAGTTCCACCACACAAAATGCAATTTCTCAAGAATTCGGTGGAAATCGGAGAACTGAGTGTCTCCTAGGTTCGCTCTGCCTACCCTGTCGAGTGGGGGATACTGCATGAACATAAATAAATAGATACTAAAATAGTTTAATTACATATTTACTTAAATTTATATTTCCATTTCTTCGCTCTAGTGTCAAGGCAAAGCGCGGCGTTGAGTTCTGTTACTCAACACGCAATGCCTCCAAAATTCGGCAGAAAATGGGGAATGGAGTATCTTAACAATAAGTTACCACTGCCTACCCTGCTGTGTTCATACAGTGTGAAGCTGATTTATTTATTTATATTTTTTTTTACATTTTTGAAGTGAACACTTAAGAAAGAAAATAACTTAATAAGAAAACGTATAAAAATTTGAACGTAGCGGGATTTGAACCCGCACTTCTTTGGAAACCGTCCAAACGCTCTGATTATCTAAGCCATACGTTCTCATCGAGCTTATGCGCTTGTTACAACTTTTTTTAATATAGTATTTTCTCTTGCCAAGCAATCATTTTAAGTAATTATCTTTCGGTAGCGGAAACTAACAAAATAAATAAGTTGTAAGCGTATAAGAATTAACGTCACGATGAAAGTCACACAAGTTAACTATAAAAAAAATATATATACTAGACATTATATGACATAAAAGATTGTAAAAAAAACTAAGAATGAATATTTGTTATATTTAATCTTTGTTTTTTAGACACAGATTAAAAAAACAAAGATAGACAACTACTTAAACAACTAAATAATCCATAACAATATTATCTGTATATTTTATATTCTATACCAAAAATGACACATGTCAAATATGAGAGTGATGTAAATTACAAATTAAAGTAAACAAATGGCATTATTACTAAAAAACAGTTAATCCTATTTATTTTAAGGATTTGGCTAAGAATAAAAATAAATGTAGGGTACATACCGTAGGCGAGAAAGACCAAGAGATGACTTGACACATTTAAACCGACTAATTTGTGGTGGTATAAACAAATAAAATATGCGGCTAGTTGCTGATAGTGGATTTTATAAGTGGATTTTGAAGAAATTTGAAGGTTAATAGATATTAACCTTCAAATTTCTGGCACAGAGGATCTTGACTCGAGATTTATCAGCAAGCAAAATTCCTATCACTCTATCAGCGTACTAACATTTTCTTATTCCAAAGTGTTTACGCGCCGCTAAACTTCGCCACTTTACTTCGGGCACCTTCATATGCCTAGATAGTACTTCCATAGTTTTTTCAATCTTATGCAGCATAATAAAATAAATATAGGTAGTATGCGGGTGAAGCCGCGAGTGGGCCGCTAGTACATGTATAAAGTTCCTGAGTAAATACAATTCAAAGGAGAAGTGTAATATAAAACAATTCAATTCAGAAACGATTATTTGTACGTTATTTTTTATTTAAAAAGGTTCTCTTTTGTTGGATCTTTTGGCGAGCATTTTTAAAAGTATTCTATTGGTTGAGAGAAAGAAATTAGAGTTCTTGAGTTACTTGTAACAGGAACATTAGATTCTAAATTAAAAACAATACTATCTGCTAAGTATTTTTTAACGCGGACTTTATTAAAACAGTAAATGCGTAATAACAGGCTGTTATAGAAGTTTCAACAATTTAAACGTGGTTTAAAAACATTAAAAGCTTCAGATTTATGCTTTATTCGGCATAGCATAAAGAAACTAGTGTCAAAACACTTCGTTCTCCACTTACCGCTCTAATTCGAGGCGAGGTTAAGCGCGGCGTTGAGTTCTGCCACTCAACACGCAATGCCTCCAGAATTCGGCAGAAAGTGGGGAACGGAGTGTCTTAACACTAGGTTCCCTCTGCCTTCCCTGGTGTGTGCGGGATACAGCGTGAAGCTGATTTTATTTTGATTTGATTTTTTAATAAATTTGAAAAATAAAGTACTTTATAAATGATGACTTCATAATCTAGAAAATATTATATTTTAAATAATTTTAACAGATTATAGCTACGAATAAAAAAAAATGATGTAATTGGAATGCTTAAAATTATGATATTATCATTTCTTCGCTCTCGGAAAAAGACAATATGCCTCGTTGAATACCGTCACTCTACACACAATGTCTCGATAATTGGGCTGTGTAAGGAAAACGGACAAAATATTTATTTGCCAAAGGTTATTTTATGCTATTTTATATTGTCAAAAATAAACAAAAGTCAAATTTGGTTTTTTTTACACTTTATGCCGAATTACGTGCTGAGTGGCGAAACATAATTTCTATTTTACTATTTTACCTGAACTCACAATTATCGCTTACAGTCAGACGCTGATTTGCCCCCTTGTACCACGATGGGCTTATTTTTTTTTAATATAATTACAACATATTTTCTAAAATTCAGATATTATGTTCTTTCAATAACAACGTAAAGTTCGACAGTCAATGCTTAAAATTATTACTTTCAAATAAAGGAAGTTTATTGTTGGTATAAAAAATGTTAGTTTACAAAGAACCGGGTAACAGGTGCTATATGGAAGTCGGGCGCGACACATTGATATGTGAGATGAAGAACTAACTTTTAATGAACCATAATATATATATTTTTACATTAAAAACATTATTGTATTTAATGTAAAAAATATATAAACGTTATTGTATGAAAAATTTAATTGTAATTATATTATTTTACTATCCTAAATTTAACTTACCTCTAGTCTATATTTTCTAAGCCTCAATCCTTAGCCAAGTGTTTTGCCATGACGCGTTGAATTAATATTAATTATTTCGTCATAGGGTGTGTAAAAGTAATTTATAAATGCACATCAAGATTACATAGCAATTATAATAAGAAATAAATAATTGAGGCCAGTCGTGTCACAGAGGCACTAAGTGTGTTCGTGGGTTCGATCTCCACTCGAGCAAGTTATTTATTTAAATTTATATTTCCATTTCTTTGCTCTGATGTCGAGGCAAAGAACAGAGTGTCTTAACACTAGGTTCATTCTGTCTACCCTGCTGTGTGCGGGATACAGCGTGAATAATTACTAAGATAATATAATTTTAATCACATAGAAAAAAGACAACCAACCACAATAAATGATATATTTATTTCATCATATATTTTGGTAGAGATATTCTACTGTTAATCTAAACTTACAAACACATACAAATAAGCGTAATTACAATAACACTTGTCATTTGTCACTCAGTAAGCGACAGAGCAAAAAATTGCATCAATAATAAAAATGTGAATCGCGTTCGAAAAGGAAACGAGTTTGTCTACAATCGACATAAGACGATTTTGATTTGTTTGTTTATAAAACTCTTAAGTCAATCTATCCAGAATATCATTAAAGAAATGTGCTAGCTTAGACCGAAAAAAATAGTTTTCACGCCTGTATGGAAACGCACCGACAAATTTAATTATTTTTTTTTAATTGGATTATCTGTAATCGAAAATGTCTTCAATGAAAATATTTTCAGTTACATACAACATAAAAAACATACAGACAAAGAGCAGATCAGAGCATCTGAATAACATCAGATGTTCTTATGGTCTTTAAAAAATAAATAAATAGAAGAAATATAAATTACTATTATTTATTTACTATTTGCTATATATATTTGTTGCTAGTGCTATTTTTATGTCATTATGATTATCATTTTGTATGTGTATGTAGCTATAACTGGTTAAACCAGGACAGATGTCCCAATGGAATAGGCGCCCCACTTTCTAAAAATTCTATATACAAAAATAAAATCTAGGACTACGTTTTTAAATATATTCTACACTACTCCCTTGAAAAATATAATCTGTTACGTCAGGCATTTTTTTTCGCTTTTATGAGTGAATATATTTGCAGCGGACACTATAAATGCTTGAAAGTTTGAAATATAAAAAATATTTATTGCTTTGTTACTTTGTAACTAGCAATGGCTTACATTTTATTGTAATCATGTTGATAGAGTTGTTAACAGCATATTTAGGAGACAAATTGAGATTTTTTATATTTATTTTTCTGAAAATTTAGAAAAACACCTATCCCAAGCTAAAGGAAGAGTCGTCGTCGTTGATAATCACTTTCCGTTAACGAATAATAATATAATTGACGTCTATATAATGACACCACGATTACCTTCATTGATGTCATCCTGTACGTATTTATGTATCTTATTTATTGTGGCTTAGACCGAGAGAACCTAGTATTAACATACGAGTACCTCCTTTGCTTATTTTCAATGATTGAAATAAATGTATCAGCCTCATCCACTTTTGAAAAGGTACAAAACACTACGGAACCGATGTAACAAGACTTACAGAGACGCACCACGTAATTTTATTCTCACGTCAATTAACAATAACAATCCCGCAAATACTTAGAAATTGTTGCACGCAATGTGTATAGGGGGCCGGCGCGCCAATGATTCAGCTACCTTAAATAACTGGATGGAACGGATGATTCTCCTTATACTTAACTCAATTCTTCCTGTCTTGTGCCATATTTATAATTTTTCCCTTTTCTATAATGAATTCCCTGATGTTTGGCCATCCTAAGTACCCAACTGCTGGCGTTCCACAAGGTAGTGTCCTATCACCGTTTCTCATTACCATTTTCATTAACACTCTCATTCAACACATATCGTCATCATGCCACCTTTACGCCGATGACTTACAAATTTACACAACTGCAGCGATAAGTGATATACTTTTATATATCATTTATCGTATATCGTGATATACTTTGGTATATCTTTTATCGCTGCAATTAATTTTATTAACTACATTTGTGTAGTTCATAAAATGAATTCAGATTTACAAATTATTAGTTCCTGGAGTAAACCGTTAGGGCTCTCTATCAATTCCAACAAGTCTCAGGTGTGTATATTCGGTAGCTCTAAACAGCTGTCTAAATTACGTACTCCTTTACCCTCAATTTTTTATGATAATGTTTGTTTGGAGGCTAGTGAGAGTGTTAGGAATCTGGGAATCAGGTTGGATGGTACTTTTTGCTGGTCATCTTAGTAGTAAGGTCTTTTGTACCATAGGTAGTTTGAGAAAATGGAAGAACGTCTCACCGTTAAAGACTAAAATTTCTGGCCCACGCTCTTCTTCTACCTATTCTAGACTATGCTGATTCGTTCTACTTAGATCTGGCCCAGCAACTACTGAACAAACGTGAGCGTCTGCAAAATCTTATAATTAGATTTATTTTTGGGTTGAAAAAACATGAACATGTGTCGCAGCATCGTAGTCAATTTAAATGGTTGTCAATAGAATATAGGCGTAATTTTCATGCCCTCACTTTCCTTTATGCCATCCTTTGCAATACTGTTACACATTCTTATCTCAAGCAGCGCTTTAAGTTCTTGGGGTCAGACACCCTACATTCCCAAATCCTCCGTTCCCGCCATAAATATATCCTCGAAATACCATTATGCCGCACGAAATTGTATAGTGACTCTTTTACTGTTAAAACAGTAAAACTATGGAATGAGCTGCCATTGGAAGTAAGATGATCCCAGTCGACTGGGATATTTAAAAGACATCTTAAACAGTACTATCTTAAACTTAATTCATAAAAGGGCAATATTATGGGTATATGTATTTATAATAGTTGTATGTTTGTATGTATGTATGTATGTATGTATGTATGTATGTATGTATGTATGTATGTTTAAAACTATTTTTTATTCACTATATAATTATTGGTTTATATATTTCTTAGTACTTTCTGCTTTCTTTTATAAATTTAATCCTGAAGTTTTTCTTTTGGTTGCCTGTAAGAATCGCTTTTAGTGATAAGGCCGCTATTGCACACTTGTTAATCGTTATTATCATGAACTGTCCATTTATTTCTGGATATTATATTATTATTATTATTATTAAGCTATTAGTTGCCAGTTAATTCTGTTTATCAAAGGTTGTTATAAATAAAAAAAGAAATTATGAAGTTTAATCGAGCGAAGCGGCGCTGAAAAAAAATCGATTGCTAAAATTAATGACTTTTCTAATAAAACAATTCCTTTTCCCGGCCCGCTTTATCTTATTCGCAAGCACCATGTTGATTTTTTTTATAACTTATGTCAGTACCATAATTCTGCCAAATTCAACATCACCTTATATGTCAAACACTATTTCGATTATATGGCATACCAAGCAAAAGAACATACATACTCGTACATATGCTCGAAAAACTTGAATTGAAAAATTCAAAATATTTTATTGACGCAGACTTCATTCAAAAAATCATCAAGGTCTTCAGTTTCGTTACTTTAGCGTCGAGTTAAGAAAGACTAAGCGTTTCTTTAAAATATTACCCAAACGCGGCATCCGTATGTTACTTAGCTATCTGACTGAGAAATATTTACTGGCTCGTTATTTTCTAGTGGCCCCTGTGACTTTAGAGAAAATTTATAGAAGGGTTACTACAAATACACGGATTATATCTTTCCTTAACCTACTTAAACGAAAATTGAATTGACATTGGATCCGATATAAAATTTTGGAAGAAAAGGTTTTTTGTTATTTTTTTTT
>DWQW01003466.1:0-22578 GCA_018249695.1 Heliconius erato demophoon
CCCCCCCATCCCACCGTGCCCCCGCACCCCCCGCCCCGGCCGCCCCCCTCCGCCCCCGCCGTGATTGTTGCGGGCCCATTAAACGATGATTACCGCCTCAAAGAGTTTGAGTAATTGCTCGGAAAAATATTATCATGAAGCTTATAATGAGGGTTAAATGTGAAGGGAAATTGAAAAACTAGAGTCTCTGAGGGAGGAGGTAATGAGAAAATAATAAATAATACTGGGTTAGTATTAGACGTTCAGTATTATTGTTGGCAAAGAACAATAATATATAAGGCACCGTGTCTGAATGTACACGCGACGGTTGTAGGTTCGATTCCCACTTCGAACATGGGAGGAATGTTTTTTTACCTTATTTCCTCGCTGTAGTAACAAACCAAAATGAGGCTCTACCAGGCAATATTTTGAAAATTGGGCGGAAATGTGCAGATTATAGCGAGGTAGAATATTCAATAACAATAAAATGTGATACTAAGATTAAACTATAGATATTTTGACTATTTTAGCTGTCTATGAGTGGATAAATACACTAAAATAAAATCTAAATTAAATCAGCTTCACGCTGTATCCCGCATACAGCAGAGTAGGCAGAGGGAACCCAGTGTAAAGATACTCCGTTTCCCACTTTCCATAGAAATTTTTGAGGCATTGCTTTTACCTTGGTGCCAGAGCGAAGAAATTAAAATACCAAGAAATAATAATTCATTTCCTCGAGTGGGCATCGAACCACAACCGTCGCGTTACAGTCACAGCCTTGTGCTCCTGCGCCACTACGGTCTATCGATACTATAATATATTACAGAGCGACGTGATTTAAGAACTGTCAGTGCCAGCGTCCATGGGACAGTAACATCGTAAGTATATTTATAACGAATGTAAGTGATATAACATTATTATTTACATCAATAATCTTGTTTCGATTTAGAATAATAATCTTTGCTGTAATAACTTACATCACTTAATATTTCTACTATAACGAAAATTATATATTTAATTCTTATAAATGACTACCCTTATATTATAAAGCTAAATAGTAGGTTTGGTTGAACTCTAAGCAATATTTTTTATTTCAGCTTCACGCTGTATCCCGCACACAGCAGGGTAGGCAGATGGCACCTAGTGTTAAGATACTCCGTTCCCCATTTTTCGCCAATTTCTGGAGGCATTGCGTGTTGAGTGGCGGAACTCAACGACGGGCTTTCCCCTCGACACCAGAGCGAAGAAATGAAAATATAAATGTAAATATTTAAATATTTCATCTCCTCACGTAGGGATCAGCCAAAACCAGTCGATTTATAGTCACACTTTGTGCCCCTGCGCCACGACTGGTATTTATAACTAAAAAATCAATAAGTTTTTTAAGATATGTTTTCTAGTACTTTCATCAATGTAAGTGCTCAAAAAGGTTTCACATTTTTTATAATACGTTATTTATCTTAAACCTACCAAATCTAACTGTATAAACCACCTGAAGTGAATGCAAAATGACAAATTCTCATATATTCCAGCAAGTACATATAATAAATAATGAACAAGAGGTCAATTAGCGCGGCGCTGGTCTCTCTCTCTCTCTCTCGCTGGTCTCTCCAGCAGGACGCGCAATCGAGTTAGTGCACGGTCGCCGGACGCGGTCGGCTCGTGTAGAGGTGTCGCGTTACTTACATTAGACCAGATATGAATATACAGTTTGTTCTGACTCCGGTCGTGGCGTTCCACCACTCAATATGCAATGTCTTCAAAATTCGACGGATGTGTCTTAGTGCGAATGGAATGTTTTAATACTAGATTCCCCGATTCCGTCTACCTTACCCTGCCTTGCTATGTTCGGAATATAGCGTGAAGCTCATAAAGTTTCTTAGTATGAACACGCGTATCTCACTAATTATATTTTCGTTCGGTATTTAAATCAGCCACAGCCATCATGTGAATTCATATTAGCTTACTATATATATTATATATAATATTATTAGTAGTAACTATATTAGCTTTTAGCTTCATATAATAGGGTGGGCAGATAGAATCAAGAATAAAGACACTCTGCACTTCAATTTACGCCTACCATTAAAAATTACCAAAGTGATAAGAATCAACTTAGCATTTCATAGATTCACTGCGAGAGTACCGGTCTGGTGCAGGGTGAGGAGCTCGCAGCTTCAGAGGCACCTCAAAAAGCGCATTAACACTCACGTCCCCTGTACAAGCTCCTCCTCCTCCTCGAAAAGAAACTATTTCGCTATTGTCATAGAAAAATACACTAGTTTTAAGAATTCAAATTCAACTTTATCATCAGACAAGGTTGACAGGACCACGAAAACACGATTTTTCACCAAATCCAATTATAATTAAAATTTTAAAAATAATAATTAAAAAAAAAATGTTATTACCTTTCGGGTCTCTTGTTTAATATTTTTCTAATATGAATGACCTAACATCCATTCACTATATCCCTAAATAATTTTGCCTAATCGCACAAAAATATTGCATATATGAATATAAAAGTTTCATCTACAACTTGCAGCTACACACGCCAGGTCAGGTCCACCAAGCAATCACAAGAACGGAACGGAACAAGTAAGCCGGCGCTGACCGCGGCAATACGTAGCGCCATTCAACGATAACTCACTTATGCCCCTTCCCCTTGAGGAACTAACTGTGTGCAAACTAACTATAGTTGTAATATATGCTATAACTATAGTTATAACATAGAGTCGTGGCAAACGAGCTCAATCTAAGTTATTACACTGCGGTAAAAGACGTGTATAGACTGTAGTGTAGAAACAGCAAATATGGACAACAAGAGGTTTCATCTAAGTTATATATATCTATATTTTTGAATTATAATGAATATTCAATATATTTATTTTTTACTTTTATAAAATTCATTTGTTTAACATATGGTAGTAACAAAATAGAATGTAACTCTATGTTTAACTATACTGGTAAAAAATTAATTCAAATCCTTTTTAGTTAGATATGTATCTATTATAAAATAAGATATTTAATTTGTAAAAAGTATTTTACTTTCTCTACTCGTAATTAAAAGTATTTTACTTTCTCTATGGTGGTAAGAGCGTGGCGTTACATTGCGCCACACAAGGCAATGTCTCA
Organism: Heliconius erato demophoon; assembly: GCA_018249695.1. Lineage (NCBI taxonomy): Eukaryota > Metazoa > Arthropoda > Insecta > Lepidoptera > Nymphalidae > Heliconius > Heliconius erato. Next base: position 3,112 of record DWQW01003466.1, read on the forward strand.
AAAGTTGGGATAAAAGTGCAGAAAGGAGTGTCTTAACACTAGGATCTTTCTGCCTACCCTGTTAAGCGGGAAGAATTATGAAGCTGTTTTTTTTAAGACATTCAATGACTAAGACATAATAATAAAGCAACGATGACTGGATAAAATATAACAGATTCAAATGATAACAAACAAAGGAACGAAGAAAAAATCGGCTCGTGCAGACACTTCAAACTACTTAACCTGCCTGTCACTAGGAGCCCGCACATTGCTGACAACTCTACCAAATTATGATAGAAAAAAATACAATATGATAAACATCTCGGGAGAAGCTTTTGCTTTTACCTATTAAAAGTAAAATTAGATACTGTCGGCATAGTTAGCAAGGATCTGATACTTGGTCGTTGTAAGTTTGATTTCTATTCAAAGTAATGTCTAATTTTAAAAAAGTAGCTTTACCTTCGCTGCTTCAATGTCTTAAAAGTGAAAGGCACTATATTTTAACACTAGCTCCTTTATGCGCATCTCTTTTGATGTGTGGAGATAGTATAATTTTTTTACATTATTTTTAATATAACTGCGGGCGTCGTAGCTCAGTGATACAACGTCTGCCTATAACGTTGTGCAGTGGATCTCCACTCGGGGAAGTGATTATATCTAAAATGTTTTTGTTTAATAGTTGTTACATTAATTAATGCACAAAAGATATACAAAGACTAATAGTTAAATGCATCAGCATCTCCGCCACACATCACGGAACGTGTCGAAAGTTAGGAAGAAAATGGAAACGAAGTGTCTTAACAGTAATTTCCCTCTGCCCACCGTGATATGCGGGGAAAAGCGTGAAGTTATTGATAACATAACTTACTTTTGACATCTTATGGCGTGATTGGTGGTGTATTTAGTTAATTTTTAAAAATGAGCTCTCCTATCATGCCTGTGATGATTTATAGCATAATTAATTAATTGTTGAAAATGATTTTCTAATAATAGATTATTATTAAAATTGTTGTAAATGATAGTCAGTAATATTTCGAGGCTGTGCTTCCGGAGTGGGGCAGGATCATGTTCATTTCTCGGCTCTGCTAGATGACCTGATCAATACATACACTACATTCACATTGTCTGCACACAATGTCAATTGAACACTAAGTTCTGTCTGTCCGTCTACTGCGGAGACATTAGCATCACTTAATGGTACACGGTTTGCATACGCCAAACTAGGGGACTGTGGCTGGAATGAAAAAAAATGGCTTCACGCTGTATCCCGCACACAGCCGGGTAAGCAGAGAGAACCTAGTTTTAAGACACTCTGTTCCCCACTTTCACTTTTTCTTTTACTTTTATTTGTTGGAATAAATATTACAAATATAGTAGCGCAGGAGCACAAAGTATAACTGTAAACGCGACAGGTTATGGGTTCGATTCAAACTCGAGGAAATAAATTTTTTTTTATTTTTTTTTCTTCGTTCTGGTGTCGAAGCAAAGCGCAGCGTTGAATTCCGCTACTCAACATACTATGCCTCCAGAAATCGGCAGAAAATAGGGAACGATGTGTTTTAACACTAGGTTTCTTTTACCTAACCTGCTGCGTGAGGGATACGGCATGAAGTTGAAAATAAATATGAAAGTAAAGCTTAAAGTTAAACAAAACCCATAGAAAGATGTTATGAAATATTACGCTGTTTAAAAAGCAAATAATCGTTTTAATATACTGAAATGATTGCATCTATCTGTAACCCTGTTGTTTACACTAGCTAAAGTCGTATCGTCACGGAACGTCATGAAACACTAATATTCCATATAACTCCACCATACAACATACACATACACATACACACACTCTTTGCATTACAAAGTAAACAGTAATTTCAATTCCAAAATGCACAGCGCCAGCGCTAGTACTATAATTTGGAAAAGGCCTTAATCGCGAGCAATTTGTCAGCACCACGCTACGTTTAGAACTCCAAAACAAATATTTGCTAACTCATCCAATCCATCACGGGGATCATAATAACGTGGACTCAAATTAATACCTGCCTAAGTTGAAATAGATTCGAAAAAACACCAACCAGCCTCACTTGACACGTCGTACGAACGTCTGGGCCGACCGAACTAACACTAAACATATCGAAATAAGCGTTATTTTATATAGAAACAGTAAACTGGAACATCTCATTGGGAAGTCTTGCGTTTTCTGTCGGTACGTAATATGGGCTTATTAGTAATGTTAATTTCTTAGATATTTCGAGTGAAAAAGTTTCGAATGGCATTTAGAGTGCTTTTAGAACAGCCACCGATATATTTACGTATAAACTACCGTTTTTGTATATTTGATTACTTTATTAGATGCTATTATATTTTGGGAAATTATAATAATGCAATGCGCTTGCATTTTGTTTCATAGTTTTCTTATTTAAAAAAACATAAATGTATATGAATATTTTAAGGACATAAAGACTGTACTAAGGATGAGAGGAGAGCGGAGTGCCTTTAACACTTGACTCCCTCTGTCTACACTGATACATGCAGGAAATATCGTCGAGCTGAAAAAAAGACTATACTTTGTTATTAGTAGTTTTTTTTTTTTTTTTAATAATAAATAATTTTTATTTTCATCTCACAAAGCTTGGTCATAAAAAATATACATTTGACAAAGAAACCAGTGGTGAACGAAAGAAGTTAGTAGTGAAGCTACTCTCTTCGGACTGTAACGATGTCTTGTCTCAATAAAGGAAGGCGTTTTTAAATGCTGGAAATAACACGTGACTAATCTTATACGTGTTTTTTTAGTTTCATGTCTTTTCCGCAGAGCTGGAGACACAAAAAAAACTAAGTGTCACGATATTCCGTTCCACATATCCGCTGAACTTGAGAGACATTGCGTGAAGACAAGTAACGCAACTTAACGCCGCGCTTTGTCTTGTTACCAGAGTCAGGAAAAAAAAATGTTAAATAATTAATTCCACCGAGTCGAACCCGAGTCTCACAGACTTGTGCCGCTTCACCACGACGGCACCCATATATCTACTAAACTGTATTTTCTAAACATTCGTTTTCAATACCATCAACCATTCCAATTTCAATAGAATAACAATTGACTAAGCCCAATATAAGGAGGTAAGTCTCCTCTAACTCCTTCACAAAAAAAGCAACAAAGAATTTAAATTATCTAAATATTTGTAAACCCTTTACTTTGAATGGGTATATTTTATTTTATCAAAACTATTTTTGAATGAAATGTATGAATGATATTTTAACAATAGAATTTTTATTCGATAAAGGGATGCAAGTAATTTTATTGTATCATAGAATAGTGTTGTAAATACAGAACCAAATATTTTTTAGTTTTTGTTGTTGTATATCTCAAAAGGTAAAAATAGCACCCTTATAGGATCACTATGTTGTCCGTCTGTCCGTCTGGCAAGACAATTTATCTTGAGATCGTGTAAAGGTATAGAGCTGAAGTTAATATCATATATTATATTTAAATCCCTTTAAGCACAAACATAATTAAGCTTTTAAGTCACAATCATCACATCACACAATCGAAAGATACGAGCATTTATGCATCGATTTTTCTGTTTTTTGACACTTCAAAACCTATTGGATACTTACTGTGAAGCTACAGTTATGAAATTTGACACGAAGTGATAACTTACAATACATATAAAGGAAAAAAAAATCATTACAAACTTATATTTGTAGTTCATATCCTACAAAATGAGTGCGTATGTGTGTGTGTTTGTGAACTTTTATAAGTTGACCCAATCCTGAAATTAGTAAGTAAACGCGTGAAATTAGTAACTTAGTGTGCGAATCCGACTTCCACCAAATCGATTTTTTAATATATTTACTATACTAACAGACTAAAATTTATAAAGCGGAAAACACAGTACGAACACTAGTTTCTCACTGCCTGTCCTGTTACACTTCCACGCATAAGTGTAGAGCGTGAAAATATGTTTAAAATAAAAAAGGTAAATAATATTTTAATGTTACTGTACTACTAGATTATATAAATGAATAGTAACAAAATACTATTAGTAATTAGTTATCTTACATGCTCTCTATAAAAAAATATTGTTATAAAAATGTTTCAGAGTCTCTACATAAAGTTAATATATACAAAATTATATGAATCCATGAGTACCGTAGGTATCTTAATATAAATATATGTGCAAAACAATACAGTGCAATGGCTGTTCTTGTCTAACTAGACAAGATCAAATCCATTCAAATCCAAAACCACAACGAACACACGCAAACGGTGACATAATGAAGCCTGAACTGTGTATAAAATGAAAAGTAAAATGATCAAAGTAATATTTGATGATTATCTTAAAATAATGAAGTGCAATATTAGTTGGTGCGGACCGTCTCGAGTCGACGGACGCGCCTCGCTTTGTAATCCTGTTTGTTGTTTTATATTGGAAGACGCTCGGCCTTAATAGGCTTTATAGCATTAGAAGATCTTATAAAAGATCTTTTAAAGAAATGTCTTTCGATTTGTTTTCAACAATTGATACAATTTTACAATACACTGATATCTATGACTATCCGCAATTTGGTTTTCTCTTTCTCTCTCAAGAGGGCACCCCTTACGACTTACCTACATACCAGATTTCAACTGTCTAAGTTTAGTAGTTTGATATACATTACCACTATAAAATAGCATTGCATTTGGCATTTATTTGTCTATAAATAATTAATAAAACATATTATGTTATAATAACATTTTACTTGTAAATACTTATACATATAAATAATAATCTATTTAGCTACCTCGCTAGGAATTGTTAGAATTTAGACGTTAAATAAGTGAAATTTTGCTAAAGTACAATTCTATAGTATTTTATAAAAAAAATATTAATGATACAAAAAAGATGAAAATATTGCAAGTGCTTGTATTCTGCGTAAAATTTGTACATGCAATATTTTTCACATTTTTAAAGTGTTACTAACACTAAGAAAATAAATTTGTTTTGTGTAAACGGGTTCGTGTCCTGCGTTTTGTATAAACAATAAAGTTTACATATGATTTAGGAGAACACCAATCACAGTGGCTCTAGGATAAAAGACAGCTCTACTAACTACTGTACAAAAGAGATCTTCTATCTGACGAAACATAGAATCCAATTCTGCTATAAATTATTATAAAGTAGATATAATTTTCTTCCTCTCAAAGTAAATTTACTTAAATACATATTGTAGAAGATAAAATATAACATAACGCGCCTTTTGATTTTCAAATCACACTTCATCCAAATTTTCATACATTTAAAAGAATATTTTTTCCTGAGTGTAGAATAACACTTTGAAAACATAAAAAAAACGGTATATTTAAAGCGCCTAGCGGCTGCTACTCTACTTAGTACCTAGTAACGACACTAACGGCACTAACGCGGACAACGCCGCGCGCCGTTAACATAACAGATATCTTAATAACGACGGGGAACAACAAGCTCGCGTCTCTCTCTCTCTCTCTCTCCGTCCCAGTCTCTCTAATTGCATTAAGCATCCATTTTTGTAAGCGCTCGGAGCCCGATCCAATTTCAAACTCATTTGTTAGAGCGTAAAACAATTATTAAAAAACGCCAGTGATTCAAGAGCAATTTTTGCCATTTTACATCACTTAGCGATGAAAAATGTGCGAGTATATAATAGAATCTTATTGAGCTTAGCGAGCCTCGATGACTCTACATTAGTAGAGCTACGTATAATGTTATTTATTACCTATATGAAAAGTATCTAGAAATTTTGAGACACTGTTTTTATTTAGATTGATCATTTATTTTAAATCATTTTAATTCGAAATTGAATTGAATTGATTCTGCATGAATCCTGCTTGCTATACTTGTATAGTACACTATAGTTACTAGGCAATTTCATTTCATAACTGATATCTGAGGTTTTCGTTCGTATTGGTTCGATTCCCACCACACATTGAGCTCTCCGTTTATCCGCCACTCAACACGGAATGTCTCGAACATTGAGCGGTGCTTGTGGATAATGGAGTGTTACAATACCAATTTCCTTTTCTATAACTTAATATATGCGGAATACAGTGTAAAGATAAAAAAACACCTTAAGACAGTCTTGTCTCCTAATTTCAGAACTCTTTAATTTCGAATTAGATTAATTGCGAATATTTGTATTAGGCATTTCTTGAAAACCCGACGTTTCGAACATTTAGCAGTAGTTCGTGATCACACGTGGTAGTAGACTGAGGTTGGCAGCCGTCTGTCAGTTGGCAAAGTTATTATATGAAACTACTACTAACGATTAGTAATCGTTAAAATCAAAGATATTATTAATTATGTCAACTAATAGACGGAGTTCGAAACGTTGGGTTTCCAAAAATATATAATACCAAATATACGCAATTAATCTGGGTAGAAAGAAATATTTATTTAATTTCTTCGCTCTGGTGTCGAGGCAAAGCGCGGCGTTGATTTCTGCCACCCAAGACGCAATGCCTCCAGAATTCGGCAGAAAGTGGGGAACGGAGTGTCTTAACACTAGGTTCCCTCTGCCTACCCTGCTGTATGCGGGATACAGCGTGAAGCTAATTTATTTATTTTTATTTAATCTAGTTAGAGTTTTATTTAAAAATTCGTAAATTCATAGATTTTATTGTGTCTAAAGTATTAAAACAGCCCACGCAATTTTTTCTCCATATATACAATCAAGAAAGCATCACATTTATTTCTCATAAATCCCTTTTGAATACAAGAACAACAAACGACACATTTAACGTCATTTCGAGCGTCTGTTGAGTAAAATGATTAGTTTGTAACGAAACCGTCTTAAGCATTCATCTCATTCAGCCCCAGCCCCCACGGATCGTGAACCCCTTCACGCGTTCCCGGAATGACGGCGAACTGGCGATAGCTCGATCGACTGTGACGAGGGGTAATTGTTTAGATAGCATCTCTTTGTCGCGTAATGAAATAACGTATTGGTTTAACCGACTTGGAAAATTGTAAACTGATGACAACAATGACAAACTGACATTTACGACAGAGCGGTGTGGTGACATATATAATAATATAACCTAATGTACGAATATAAACTACATCTCATCTAAATATTAAATAAAATATATGAAATATATATTTACATTTTTAAAGTAAATTATTCCACATCTAGAAAAGAAAAATACTTTTTCAGTAAACTTATACAAAATTTAACGTATCGGGATTTGAATCCGTTTCGCGATCCTTGGACGGTTTTCATAAAACGCGGATTCAAATATTTTTCAAACATTTTTAAAATTATAGTTAAAATAAATAACCTTATTATTTTATATAAAATATAACACTCTGACTTCTGGTATGGCCTCTTTTTCCTCTTATTATTTTAATTTATCATGATTTTGTATTAGCATTAATTAAAAAAAAATCAAGTGAGAGAATTTTGTACCAACTTCTGAATTATAGGTCAACGGTAAGTACAACTTATTGAATTGACAACCTTAATTTTGCGTGTGTGAGAGTTAACGTTAATATAGAGTTTAGAAATTAAATTAACTAAATAACTGAGTAAATAACAGTTTTATGTACATTTCTTATTATTTAATAACAATTAAACATAACCATAATTCTATAGTAATCTATTACGTGTGTATGCACAGTGAACTGTAAATTTGTAGTGATGTGCTTTTTTGCAATAAAGTAATTCTATAATGCTATCGTTTTTTTGCTTTCGAGGCACATAACCTTAAACAAAATATCTACATGCCGTAGGCAGAGGCCAAGGCATTTAAATTAATGCAAGACATTGCGTTCTCCACTTATATTTAATCTATATAAATCAGGTTCACGTTGTATCCCGCATATAATAAAGCAGGCAGAGGGAACCTAGTGCTATGACACGCCGAATTTTGTCTTTTCAATGCGTGTTGAGTGGTGGAACTCAACGTCCGGCTTTTTCCTTAGTGCCAGAAATAAACATATTAATAAATAATTATTATTCGAGGAAATGAAATATTTATTTAAAATTATATTTCCATTTCTTCTCTCTGGTGTCGAGGCAAATAGCGGCGTTGAGTTTCGCCACTCAACATGCAATGCTTCCAAATTTCGGCGGAAAGTGGGGAACGGAGTGTCTTAACACTAGGTTGTCTTTGCCTACCCTGCTAGGTGTGGGATTAATAAATGATTATTCATTTCTCCGAGTGAGGTTCGAAGCCACAACAGTCGCGTGAGAGTCACACCTTTATGCCGCTGCGCCACGGCGGCCTCATCAATGTAATTAACTAAATTATGTTTTACTTAATAAAAAATTCATTCGACACTACTATTTATATAATAATATTTTACCTAAAAATTGAACAGTTGTTCACTCAATTTTAAAGTAAATTATAATTCCCATATCTAATACAGTGATCAACACTGCACTCTCTAAACATGTTATTAGCGAGCGACGCCGCGGGACACCGCGATGCTATTCAATGAATCTATTGTATCAATAGAGTTCCTTAGTATCATATTTTTTCCAAGTTGACGTTGAATATTCAAATTTTCCAGTCTTATTACTAGACTACTAGCACGGTAATAACAATAGTAAATTCCCCCGAGTGGGAATCGAACCCATAATCATCTCCTTTGTAATCAGACGCATATTTTAAATTATTTGCAACATACGTAGATGTTTGTTCATCATCAATTATATTTTTATTAACTATGTTTAATCCATATAATGTACGAGCTCTTTCATCACTGAAAGACCGCCACACGTTGCGGGCTACAATTCGTATCAAATATAAAGTGTATACAGAACCATCCAGCGATTAAAAACTTCGCTCCTACCTCGTAGGTAGGGGCGCAGCGGGTGGTACAAATCGCTCTCAGATACTGTTATTGTAATCGAATCTCAACTAACGAGTGCAATTACAAAGCATCAAACACGCAGGGGTTTGAGGACGACAAATGTATTACTTTTGAACCCAATTTATTTGTAACTAGCTGTTATACGAAACGATTTCCACAATGAAATTGCTTATGTTATATTTATTTTTTGCAAATATCAGGGTAGACAGAGGGAACTGAGGTTAAAGCACTCCGGCCTCCCCGCGTCGTCAATATTTTGAGACGTTTTGTGGCACGTGGTGGAACTCAACGCTGTACTTAACTTCTGTGTTACCAGAGCAAGGAAATTAAAATACTTTATTATGTGACGCAGCGCCACGATGCGACAGCCTTATTTAATGTTAAATATTAAATGTGTACAGAACCTATACAAATCATACATATTATTATATACATATATATTTTAAATTTTATATTTCGATGAATAAACTAAAATAACTGAATTATACTTATAGGCCTCCTCAGACTCGTCTTGACTGGTGGCCTTATTATATATAGCTTCAGGCTGTACCTCCCATACATCAGGGTAGGCAAACAGAATTTGTGACACTAAGAAGACACTCTTTTAACCACTTTCTGCCAATTTTCCATACATTGCGTTTTGATTGGCGGAACACAACGCCGTGCTTTATTTCGTAGAGTTTTTTATTTCATATATTTGATAGAGAGAAAAAACCATTTCCATGAGTGAGAATCCGACCCACAACTGTCGAATTGAGAATAAAATGACAGCCTAATATTATACATATAAAGCTAAATAAATATAAATAATATATTTAATGTATGCATATAAAAAACTACAATCACAACCGACGTTATTACGCACTATTACTATTTCCAACGGCGTTATTACACGACGAGAACAACAAAAGATTAACCACAACAAGAGTAGCGGCGTCTAGTAGTGCGTCTCGTTCAGCTGCGCGCACACCGCGTGCGCCTCTCTCGCTCCGCGCCGCCTCGTTAGCGATTGATAAACGTTGTAACACAATAAAAAACAAAATCAACAAAAAGAATTACATTGACTTCTCTCCCACATTACCCTTCTCTACCCCTCTAACTCTACGTCCAATGTATTTGAGCCTAAATTCCTAAGTCTCTACATTTTTTTAACTTTGTTCGTTGCTAAAAAGCGCGGCATTTGCACGAGGCGGTGACCCAATATGGCGCTTCGAAATAAAATTCAATATTTCTATTTTTAATTGGAGGGTCGTCCGCTTGAATACGCTCATTTGTTTTTTAATGGCAATATTTTGTATGTGTTATGTCGTTAAAATAAGATTAATGTGTACTTTGGGGTCCACTCGAGCGGATATTATCAAATCATTTGTGCTATAAGCGAATAAAGTAAATATTATCGACGGCTCGGTTGGGAAGCAATTTACTACAGAAAGATTGTGATTTTTGATCTTGAAGTTATGTTCATATTTTGAATATTTATAATTACTCAATGTAATTAAGTTCAACCCAAAATTTCCTCATTTCTTTTCTTTTTGTTAATTGGCAGCCGTTCCTATTAGTTCAAATGTTTTTTTTTTTAAATTATATTTAAAGCAATTCCTTTAACTTTTATAAAACTCGTTAAAAAGTGACGAACAATTAAGAATAGTGCAGTACTAACTTCTCCATCCACATGATGGAAAAAGGTCATGAAGTATAATTATTAAAAAAACTCACTAACTGACCTCTTCAAGAAGTAATAAAATAAAAAAGTATGAAAAGAATAAGGGAGAAGTTAGTTTAACTTCTTTAGTTTAAATATTTACGAGCTTGGCGTTGAATTCCGTCACTCAACACGCAGTCTCGAATATTGAATGGAAAATGATGAACGGAGTGTCTTAACACTAAGTACCCTCTGTCTATCCAGCTAATGCGGGATACAGCATAACTTTACAATTATTTTAATTTATAATTTTATGTTAATATACTCAAACAATCACATCTCAGGAACACAAACTCGTGCAAATTCTTGGTAAGTATTATATTACTGGAATAGACTTTTCGGCGGCACAAAGGCGTTTGTTTCACAATGGCCTTGCATTTTGCGTAATCTCCGCTCGCATCGCGGTCTCGCTCGTTTGTGACCGCGGTCTGTCATTACACGCAGACGTATGGAGATTCCGCCGATAGTATCGGGTTACTTTTGACGACTGACTGACTGAACATTGTAGTACATTGTACGAATTTAATTATTGTTCCTAAAAACATGTTTTATTAAGTAATTTTTTTGTTGCGTGGCTTATAGCAGAGTACTGTAATTAAAAAAATATATATTTATATTATAATGTAAGTGTTATTACTCTACCTTCACTTTTTATTTATTTATTCTAAATAAGGTATAAGTACAATATAAAATAGCAGAAATTAAATAACAATATTTAATATTACAATATGTTTTTGTAAATCAAAACTAATAATCCCATATTTATCCAAAGAAAAAACGAAACTCCTGCCGAACGAGTATCACTTGTACTTGTATTAAGTACAAATCGAACAAACAGACCTATAACAACATTTATTATAAAAACTCAGTTTCAAAAGGCTTTATATAGTAAAAGGTAACAAAACGCTACTTGAATCGTCTAATCCGAGGTATGGTCACTTCAGTGGGCTCCTTTGTAACGCCTCATTGTACGTCACACCTCCGAAGTAACTCGAGTAGTCGAGTAGTCGAGTAGTGGAGTAGTGGAGGCCGCGCGGAGAGGCGCAGTGGTCAGCTTTTATAAAAAAATACTATTAAGCTTTTGAAGAGCTCGTGGAAAAAAATTCTTAGAATTCAAGCGGCGTTTGGTTTTGGCTGAGTGGTATCGAACTATACGTTGTACGTGGAGTTTGTTCAATAGATTATAATGTGGGTTAGTTTATTATAGGATTACTTATTTTTTGTATCCCGCTGTATCCCGCACATACCAGAATAGACATAGACGGACCCTGGAAACCTGGTGTTAAGACGACGAGAGAGGTTGTTACCAGAGCGAGGAAAATGTATATTTTATACATTTTTTGTTTCCTCGCGCGGGAATTGGGATCCCATAATCTGTCGCGCTTTTACGCGCACAATATGGTCCTGTTTAACGACAGACCTCAACGAGTAAAATAAATAAATTGACACAGTTGGATTACACAAGGAAAAACAATTTAAACGCAATTGGGAAAGGGAAAGAGAGTTTAAAATTTCAAACAGTATTTTTCATTATGACACATTTTCTTTATAAATATATACTTAACGCTGAAATATGGAAATAGATCTCAATTATGTCTCTGAGAAAAACTTAGAAGAGTGAAATGGTGGCATCTCAATTGGTTGCAGAATGGTTAGCAATTTCAGATATACAGACGATACGACATTGTTAGCCGGCGTTGGAATTGTAAATAACCGAGCTTTTTTTGTAGAGTGAAGGCCGAGAGCATATTTATATATTGGTGGGTCTATCGATTAACGGAGCAAAGATCAAACTAATGTGTGTTGATAGGACAGGCCAGCTGTCGCTGACCGGATTAGTGCCGTATCTAAAGATAGTAAAAGATTTCGTATATCTTGCTTCTAGTCGGTAGCGATAAGGAAATTCAACAACGAATCCAGATAGCCAATTATGCAGTAATATGGCAGAGTAGAAATGTCCCCAACGTCATCAAAATGACTCGTCCCAATCCTTGTCTTCTCGGTTTTCTTTGACGACGAAACGACGAAGAAGAAATTTGTGTTTACTACAGTACAGTATTATATTTATGAAATACAGTACATACACTATATACAGTATATGAACCATGTAATACTAATGACTTAAATTAGCTTTTACATAAAAACTAAAAAAACTTACTACTATATATTTATTATTTTTACATTTTAGTATTTCTTATCTTTTACTATTATTCTTATCTTTATTTTAATGTGCCCGTAACATGAAAATTAATAATTTCTTTATTAGATGTAATATTTATAGATATAAATATTAAGGAATGTTATGTAAAACACAATCGAGCTGATACATACTGATTAAATCATCATCTACATAATTATTAAATCACCACCTAAGTAGCTACAAGGGAAAAGAAACAATTCGGCATTTTGACATAAAGAATGAAAGTTATAGTCTTCAAGTAGAATTGAAGCAAGGAAGGAAAGAAGCAAGCCATAATAAGGTATTATCATGAGCGGCGTCTGTCGTGGTGCGTCGTGGTGTGTCGCGGCGGTCGGGCGCCGCGCGGACTGCGGCTGAGGGATCACGCCGACGGGGACGATTGTGATACGTCCGCTGACGAATACTCCCATGCTTAAACGATAGTGATGTTATATACCGTGTGTCGAGCTTTTTTGTGATTCACGCTGTATCACGCATGCATGCATGCGGCGGGGTTGCCAGAGGGAAATTAATGTTAAGACACTCCGTTCCGTACGCCGTCAAGTGTTCAAGAGTTTGCGTATCGAGTGGAGGAGCTCAATAATGCGTTTTGTTTTGATATGTGAGCGAGGAGGACGAAAATAATTTATTTCCACGAATGGAAATCGAACCCACAACCGTATTAGAAACAGTTAGATGTTGAGTGGCTACACCATGAAGCTCAGTTGTTAATTTTATTTTAAATAAAACTCTTTAACTGGATTAATCGCATTTATTTTGGCCTTTGAAACGCACGTTATAAGCCAAACGTATTAAATAATTAATAGTAGTCAATGGCCACAAGCAGAGTGTATTTTCGGACACTAATCTGTTTAAGGAAATTCATTTAAAATGCGTAAAATTACAAAAATCAAGAACCTCTATATGTACAAATTATTGAAAACCTTTAGAATTTTCACATACCGAGGAGAGGAGAAAGGAGTAAGATTCAACATTTTTAAACTGCTTAATTAGTTGCACGCAGGCGTATTTCAGATGGCGGATAGTTTATTGAAATTGAACAAACTAATATCTAAATCATAAATATTAATAGAAACATTTTTTTTCATTTAAGAAATGTAAATAATTTTTAAATATTTACATATATATTCAAACACTATAAAATGAATAAATATATGTAAGGTTTCTTAATAAGTATATGTAAGATATCTATTAATTTGTATAACAGAGAACAGAGGAAACTCCATTATCTACAGATTACCAACTACGCACAAAGAGTCATCGACGCCAGAAATTAATTAAAAGGTACTTCAAAAAACTTTGCACTGTTTAATACTGTGCAAAGTACACAAAAAACAATTATTATGTTATACTCGTATATTAACAATTACAAAATAAAATTACTGAATATACAAAGAAGAACTTATACCTATTATAACAAGTAAATGAAGTATATTTGGGAAGTATGTTAAGTAGAGATGAAAGATACGAGATGGATGTGGAGCGGAGCCTTAACTACATGGTTTGGCCGTACACAATCCAGTTTTGATACCTGTTATACGGCAGTGAAACGTGGGTATTACAGAAGAAGAATGAAAGAAACATGAATGCCGTGAAGATGCGATGCCGTAGAATGATCGAATCTGCAATATAGAGATACACAGAATCACAGGTACTAGCGAGGGTGTCACGGTGAGAATAAAGAAGAACGTGCTCAGCTGGATTGGGCATGTCGAACGAATGAGTGATGAAAGAATGGCAAAAAAGATTTATTATGGTAAAGTAAGTGGTATGAGAGGTAGGAGAAGATCTCGGTTGACTTGCGAAAACACAGTATCAAAGATACTGGAGGAAGATCACGTAAAAAGCATGAGGACGCCTGGAGGACATGCATGAAGAGGTTGATGACTGTGGACGAGGTGAAAGAGGTATACGCTACGGTCTCTACCGTAGCGTTTGGCGCTCCGTTCTCTCTGACAACCCCGCTAGGGATAAAGCGTGAAGCTAAGTTAAGTTAACTTATATCTATATTAATTTACTTATATAGATTTGTCATTTCGTAAATACAGTGATTCTTCAAAATTTTTCATCTTCAATTGAACGAACCGAATCGAAATCTATTTAATTGAATCTATCTTATTTAATTGAGCGTCTACTTTATTTATAAAATTTTGACCTGATATCCTTTTTAAAATCCTCTCACGTATAATAATTACGTAATTAAATATTTTTTAAATAAATTATATAATGATTTAACGACGGTGAATTTAAATCCCAGCCTCGATATCGATAGTTACATTGTTTGCTCTCCCTCACTAGAGGGGCGGGCCAGGAGGGACGAGAGCGCGAAATTGGAGGAAAACTTTCGTAAGGGGAAATGAAATGGGATTGATAAAAATTGGAACCAAGCCGCCCGAACAGGGACGGAATCAGGGAATATCATAAATATACTATTTAAAAACGATATATTACCACAAAGTACCATTCATAGGCTAGTCCGACTATCGCTTGTTTTGAATTACATATTTATGTTTGAGCTAGATCGTTATACATACATTTTGCTACATTTACATTATTAAAATCGACAGATATCTTAATTGCTACCTACTTATACAGATAAAGAGTTTCTACGTGTTGATTCATAGGACATAAGATTACGATTTATTTTACCAGGTCCTATAAATAAAAATATCTTGATAATTTTTTCACGAATGGAAATTGAGATCTATATTTAAAAGCTTACAATATATTATTTTTTAAGTAACTTAAATTCATAAGGTGCACAAGAGTCTTTTTAAGTGTGATGGATATTAATTTTATAATAAAACTAATATAATAATTCAAAATAACAAAACCAACTATTGTTTTCGACCGTCACAATTACTGTTTATAAATAAAAGAAACCCAAACTCCATCCCTGTATTTTCTGAGGGCACGAAATTCACTTAGCGTCGTTTGTCGAAGCTTTTCGCCTCTTGAAACTTTTCAATAGCCGGGAATCGAATTCCATCCCCTCCCCCCGACACCTGGCGTCATGACTGCATGTAACGTGCAGCCAACGTATA
Organism: Heliconius erato demophoon; assembly: GCA_018249695.1. Lineage (NCBI taxonomy): Eukaryota > Metazoa > Arthropoda > Insecta > Lepidoptera > Nymphalidae > Heliconius > Heliconius erato. Next base: position 18,871 of record DWQW01003466.1, read on the forward strand.
CACGTAGCCCGTAGGTACGTCTTGCTGATATTACGATTTATAAACATAAGGATATGTTAAGTTAACGTGGAAATTGATGCTTCAATGTTCTATTGGGGCCGTCGTGGCGCAGCAGCACAGTATTTGACTGTAAGCGCGATGGATGTGGATTTGATTACCATTTGGGGGAACGAATGACTTTCTAGGTTTCTTCTGCCTATCCTGTTGTATGTGGTAAACGGCGTGAAATTAAACAAATGTTCTAAACAGACCGTTTGTTTTTTTAAAGAATTTCTTCATCTTTAGAGCTGAGTAGGCGCAAGTAGCAATAAGACAATGTATTTTGTGTATTTCTTTTAATTTTATGACGTTGCCTACTGAGTGTTCAAACTCGAGAGCATGCTTTCTTTGTCTTGTGCAAACTAATAATAATTATTAGAATACAATTAAAATCATGTTTTATAAACTAATACCTACTTTGAAGTGGAGAAGTTAGTGTCTTGACATAAGATTTGCTTGATCTCCTACGTGGATAGCATCGGGTAGAAATATAGCCAAAAAAAGATTTTAAAAAATTTATATAGTCCAAGTTTTATAGAGGATTCTATTTTCATTTATGATATTTTTATTACTTTTTTTTCCAAAAAATATAAAAATTATAGAAGCATAAGAGCGTATAAATAGTAAATACCTATATTAGCCCCCATTTTTTATCACAAACAAGTACATTAAGGACAATAGTGCGGATGATCCCGCAAAGGTGTTAATACGCAGGGGAGACTTAACTTCATGTTTACAGGGTGTTCTAAAAAATAGAGTACTTTATAAATAAAAATAGCTGAATATTTAATATTGTGTTTATATTAATTGTAGACTAGTGGCATTTTGACAGAGTGAATAACAAGTTACCACCATATATATTTTTTTACTAGTTTAAGTAAAATGTTTAAAAGTAATATTTTTTATCTTTTGCACAAAATAAATAAAAATAATGAACAAAAAATCTAAAATGGCTGAACACAAGTTGAAAGCGTATATTTATTTACTCTTGGCTAGGTATAAATACAGTTATTATGTTTAATCTGTTTCGAGGCGAGACTTGCAGATCCCCTATATTAAAAATACACAGCAAGGTAGGCAAAGGGAACATAGTGATAAGATATTCCGTTACCCACTTTACGTCGATTTTTTCACTTAACGCCGAGAAACTCAACGCCGGACTTTTGCCTTCGTGCCAGAGCGAAGAAAGAAACTGAGCCGCAGCGCCACAAAAGCTTTAACTAATAAAACAATAGAATTAAATAAGGCATTGACTTAAATACTACTCAGAAGCGAAGTGAGTGAAGTCACGCCAAGTTCGCTCTTCGCGTGTTGATTTAGGACGCACTTCTAAACAACTGACAACAACATTCCTACACTTTGAATGAGACAGTTAATTAAATCTTGCAACTCACGTGTAAAGCTTACTTAATTAACTGACAAAATTTACTTTACTTGAATGTATGTATGTATTAGTAATATATCATTTAACATGTACTAAGTAAAGATTATTTGGTCGTACATTGTTGTTAGGCCTGATTTACTCAATTTTAAGTGCAACATAAAGACCGAGAGATTTAAATACGGCTTCGCTCGCTTAAGCTTACTGTTATATTATAGCGAAAGGATAATAAAAATATAGAATATATATATATTTAAAATATAAATATTTATTTTTAATAGACAGACTTTAGTCGTCCGTATTTTTTCTAATACCTGCAAAAATAAATGTACAGTTTTATGATAATCAGTAGAATAGTTTTGGCGTGACAGCGTAACAAACAAACTTACCTTCACTTTTAATACTAGTGTGATTATTATAAAAAAATATTTACAATTTTACATTGTTGTTATATTGTGTAAAAATAACAAGGCGATAATTTTACAAACATGTTAAGTACATGTGTACAAAACGGTGAAAAGTACTTTGTGTCTAAAGGAATAACATTTTCAATAATAAACATTTTGATATGCATACTTCCATACTAATATAAAAAAATCGAGAGTAACTCTGTCTGTCTGTTTTATTATTCTATTTCTCTTATTTTAATTATTTAGGTTTATATTTTCTTACTATTCCTATTAAAAATTGAAAATTATATCATAAACAAATATTCGTATAGTTGAATCGCTTTATTTGATTACTCATATTGCTAAATAATATAAAAACTTGTGAGTCGTTAGCTAAAACGTATTAATAAAAAAAATATTTCAATTTACAAACATCCTGTACATTCAAATTGATTCCATATTCTCCGCGCGCATCAAACCGTGAAATGTCTCACTCATAATCTATGACCATTAGGCGTTAATATACAAAATGTTACATTCGACCACAGAATTAATTCTTTATAAATTGTATACACAATTGTCAACCTTATATCGAGCAATATGAGATTTAAAATCCTGTAAAATAATTTTCTTTTATACCGATATGCGTAACAAATTTGTACATCCTACCAAAAACTTTAGAATTCTTATAAGGTTTAAGCCATTCTAGTCTTTAACGAAAAGCATATAAATACTAATTTTGGTTGTTTCTATTTACTAAGGGAAGTAACGTGTTATATTTTTTTTGCAATTTCTCCATAATCCCCATAGAAATGATTATTAAACGAATATAACAGCGTGAGGTCGAGCTGTTTAGGAGATTACACGGAATTATGTAGAGCCCATTGAAAATTACATTTAATGATATTAATAATGTGGCAAATTTTGTAAGGAGCGCGTTTTATTATTGTTGTAGGGAGTTTTGATACTTAGTGGATAAGGCGATAATCTGCATTGAATAATAATATTTGTTTTCTCTCTCTCTCTAGTAAGCACGAAGTGCTGAAAAAGTACGGCGTTAACTTAACTTACCTTAACTTTCGAGAAATAGCGTGGTGAAACCACGTTATGTCTCGAAAAAATCGTGAAAACTGGAGTGTCTTAACACTAGGTTTCCTCTGCCTATCCTGCTATTATTTGCAGGATACATGCGTGAAGCTACTTTTTTAATTTTGTCTAACTATTACAATATTCCTTACGTGCATTACATAAAAAGATATTCTATAATAACATATAAATACAATAATAAATTTCAATAGAGAAGTTTGCAATTTTTATACATATGTAATATTTGTTTAGGTTCACGCAGTATCCTGCGCATAGCAGGGTAGGCAGAGGGACCTGGGAATCCAGTGTTTAGACACTCCATTCCCATTAAGACACTTCCGTTTGCTAGTTTCCAGCGAATGCAGGAGGCACTGTGTGTTGAGTGGCGGATCCAACGTCGCGCTTTGCCTCGTTAGGTTACGAGAGGAAATGAAAATATTAAATATTTTATTTTCTTACTGTGGAAATCGAACCCACAGCCTGTTGCCTGTCGGTTTATAATAGCACACTTGTGCCCCTGCGCCACGACTGACCTCACTTCACTAATATTAGTGTCTGAAATATAATATTATTTTCTATTATTTCTATCTATATATGTAAAAAAAAAATTAAATTAGCTTCACGCTGTATCCCGCACACAGCAGGGTAGGCAGAGGGAACCTAGTGTAACACACTCCGTTCCCCAATTTCTGCCGAATTCTGGAGGCATTGCGTGTTGAGGGGCAGAACTCAACGCCGCGCTTAACCTCGACACCAGAGCGAAGAAATGGAAATATAAATTTAAGTAAATATTTCATCTCCTCGAGTGGGAAT
>DWQW01003467.1:0-22577 GCA_018249695.1 Heliconius erato demophoon
CATATACGCATGCAGTGTTTGCTTTCAAACGGCTATACATTATTGATATAATATTGTGCTTGTAAAATTATTCATTTAAAAATGTAATAGCCACTAGCAAACCAAATCAAATAAATAAATAAATAAATAAATAATAATTTATTCTCACCTTCTTCACGTGACTCAGATTTGAACCTGCACATGAACAAGTCGAGCAATCTAACGAAACTCATTTCGGATTTTGATTTCGACATTATAATCATAATGTAGAAACATTCGTAGAATCTGTAAAAAAATCCTTTTAGTAAAATAGTTTTTTCAGATCAGTTTAGGGGTACCTTTCTTTACCCTAATTTATATTTTCTACAGAATTCTGGAGGAACGAAGAATTGATTATTTTAAATCAGGGTACTGCAGGGTAGGCAGAGGGAACCTAGTGTTATGATACTCCGTTCCCCAATTTCTGCCGAATTCTGGAGGCATTGCGTGTTGAGTGGCAGAACTCTACGCCGCGCTTTGCCTCGATACCAGAGCGAAGAAATGGAAGCGCACGCTAGTACTTCTGCGTTACGCCTGGCTTCAGGAAAACCTTATTCATAAAAAAATAAGAAAATAAAATATTTATTTATTTTTTATTCTTTTTGCATGTTTTTTTTAGCGTCACACTGTGCTTAGCATAACAGGATAAGCAGAAAAAGCCGCGCTTTGCCTCATTACCAGAGTGTTTTGATTAAACATTGCATCCCCCGAGTGGGAATTGAACCCACAGCCGTCACATTTACAGTCACATACTGTATTAGTGTGAATAGATGACCTGAAAAAATAACCTAAATGTGTATCACCTAATTCTTAAATCATCATTTAGCAATTCATTTAAGCCGTGAACACAGTTTCCACCGCAGTTACTCAGCTTTGTCAATCTGTTACGCTTATCTGTATAGCACAGGAGGAGCGATTTCGATTCCCGTGCAGGTCTTTTAGTGGGCGGCTCATAGTCTGATTGCAGTTTTACTACAAAAAAGTTAAATATATATATATTTTTATATATTTTTAGTAAATTAATTAAGTTAATTGAGGCCAGTCGTGGCGCAGTGGCACAAAGTGTGACTGTCAAACCGACTTGTTGTGGGTTCGATCCCTCGAGATGATGAAATATTAACTTAAATTTATATTTTCATTTCTTCGCTCTGGTGTCGAGGCAAATGCCACATGCACTGCCTCCAGAATTCGGCAGAACAAAGGTCTCAACACTAGGTTCCCTCTGCCTACCTTACAAATTGGACCTAGTGTTAAAATCTAGTGTTGGATGGAGGAACTCAACGCCGCGATGTGTCATCTTGTTACCAGAGCGAGGAAAATGAAAGTATACTTTTAAAATGAAAATGTTAAAAATGAAAATGTTAAAAAGACCCGGTTATTGTTCTGGTATAAAAGACAAAGCGCGGCGTTAAGTGGCGGACACTCAGCCCGTAATGCATCGAAAGTTCGGCGGAAACGGAGTGTCTTAGCACTAGACTCGCGCGTGATGCGTGATGCTGAGTGAATAAAAAATCTTTTAATAAATTATAATACAAAAAACAGCTTACATTTCAAATATTCTATCAAAAATTCTTGAACATGTTGATGTAACTCCTTCTTGTAATTCTCCTTGAGAATAGCAGTAAGAAGGTTTTCTCTTTCAATTACAGACAGGAAAGTTAAGCTAGTTTTTGCCTAAAATAGAAAAAAAAATGTTAAAAATATTTTTTTGGTAGCTTGCCGTGGCTTAGGATTAGAGCGTTCGACTGAAATATTTAATATTTTCATTTCTTAGCTCTGGTAGCGAGACAAAGCGCTGCGTTGAGTGACGCCATTCAATACGCAAAGTCTGAAGAATTCAAAAAATTGTCGCCATTTTTTGTTAATATGAACATTCTGCAGACAATGAGGAGTTTGCATTGTTTATAAAAATTATAGTTATTGAATATTGCTACTGTCAAAGAAACATGGACAATATATAAAAAAAAGTGTTTATTGCAATAGCACGAAACAACGTGGACGACAGTATTGCTTTCCGTTTAACCCAGCGTACCAGTATAGCTAACAATATACGAATGAGGAACAAACATTCATCTTTATAAACTTTTTTTTATAGGATAAACATATGTATGTGTATTATATAATAATATAATATATTTATTCATCAAATTAAATTTAACAAATAGCCTCTTAAACCAAGAGGTGTGCGTTGGTAGCTGTACTAGTATAAACTGAGTCACAGCCACCAGCGTCCTTGCCCCTTTACAATTTTAATGACATTTTAGACATTTGAATCATTTAATTATCAGTTAAATATTATAAACATATAAAATTAAAAAAGAAAAAAAAAACTATATAATATTTTAAAATCGCCAAAAGCAAAAAGAAGTATTTTACCAGTTTCAATCCCTCGGAACTTCCTAAGTGATCTACAATGTTTACCGTCTCTAGTATGGCGGTCACAGGTTCATTTCTAACATTTCGTATATAGGTGTCTAATATGCGAAGACATTTTAGTTTCTCCCGAGCGGCCGGTATTTTTGGCAGTAGATCTTTTATTTTTCTGTAAGAAATACATATACAAATAAGCACTTGTATTTATAAGAGGCTTTGCTGATAATGTAATTGTCAATGATCATTGAAATATGAATGAAATAATACATTTCCAATTATTATACAAAAATTTTAGAAACTCATACGAAGTGTTTGGTGATATTGTGTGTTTTTGTTTTAATCTATATTGTTTTTATTTTTTTATGAAATGCCTATATGTGCTATGTCCTTGACTATATATGGAGCGTTCCATTTTTTTACCGTCATTTGAGTGATAAATTTAAAATTTTTGGAAAAAAAAATGTACGTTTCTTAATAAAATGTAAATGTTTTAAATTATTGTCCAGTTACGGGAGATTTTACAAACGTATAGTTAAGTTTTGTCGAAATAGCAAGACAAAATGGAGTCTTCAATTTCAAAAACAATCCTTTATTATTAATTGTTATTTTTTTTTATTCACTTTCATTTATAACAAGTAACAAGTAAACGCATAATAGCTGTTAGTATTTAAATTGCTCCATCCAACTCGAAACGGCGCAGTAATGGTTTACGCACACACAATTTATTAGAAAGTCATTTAAATAAAGAGTCACTTCTTTTGCGCATTGTAGCAAAGAAACGTATAACTCACGCCGTCGCGAACATCCCAGAGAGACTAGGCAGCCTTATAAATGTGTCATTTTATTAAACCCGAAGGGCGCTGTAAGATTTTTGAGAATAACTGGCTGCACAGACTAAATAAATAAGAACTTGTACATTGGGCTCTAAACAATGTAATTTTAACATCAGTCGAGCAACGTACAAACGTGCAAGCCAGTTGCTCGCAGCGTGCCAACTTTCAATGACAACGCCCTTTTTCTCTTTCAATATCAGCATCGTCTCTGAGGCCGGGTGTCAAATATGTCCAAGATATTTAAATTGGTACATTGGTACTCGTTTGAGTTAGTTATCGTTGAGCAAGATTAACGGTGTTATATTTGGTGCTTTAAAACACCTGTGGAGCGTATTATTTTTTGCACTATGCCTGACGGAGAATAGGAACAAAAAAACATTGAGCCGCACCCATTAATAAAATATTTTTTTATTTAAGTGTAAACGTTTACCCTTTTCCTATTAATTTAATATATCAGAACTTCGATAAATAATTAAATATCAAAGGGTTCTAAATATATATATACAGGTGGAAACGCCAGCTCCCCTTTTACGAGAACAGCATACATGGTAAAATATTTTAAACCCATACCTAAAGAAACAAATCAAGATACCTTAACAGTTTAGACGTAGGATTTTTTTTCATTTCACGATGTTTATCCATACCTGTATTTGTGTGACGCAGTTACGTATAGAAACCAATAAAGTAAACACATACTACTACAAAAATACTACTAAAGGTTAAGCAACTTTGAACTTTGCCACTAATACCTACGACTCGATTTCGGAATGAGGCGTATGCAGCGGTTTCTCTTTGATAGGTTTATGTGTGCGTGCGTCGTTCTTGACAAATTGCGTTTTATATTACAACGATAATTTTATTATTTATTTTGTTTGAAAAAATCTTTTTTAATTTTTTTTTGTATTTTTTAAATTGTTTTAGGCTACAATTTTGGAAGAATACCAATTTTTTTCGGAGGAGACACGTAATTGTCGGTAAAAAAGTAGAACACACCATATACTCTTCAATATTTCCTAAATATGTGTACAAAATGTCATGATAGGTGGTTAAATAGTTTACGCTTAAAATTTTATCGTGACGAACCTATAATAAATAGGTTCGATAACCCGTTCGTTCGTTAACCCGCGAAGATTGTAGGTTCGATTATCACTCAGTTAATTATATTTAAATTATTTTACTTCCCCGCGCTGGTATACGTGGCGCGGTGTTTATTTCCGCCACTTAGTAGATGTTTGCAAAATTCGGCAATGCGTGAAGACACAGTGTTTCAATACTAGTTTCCCTCAGTTTATCCTGCGATATGCGGGATACAGCGTGAACACTCACCTACAGTTATTATAATCGCAGATTGATGGACATCCAATTTGTGTGTAATATAAAACTTTTAAGTACTCCATGACGTCTTTTCTATATAAATCTTGCAAAATTGAACGAAATCTGCAAGATTTTTTAAACATATTATTATTTTTTATTTTCATTATATTTGAGATGATTTTAAAATATAAACATGGTGGTTATAGGTTCGATTCCCATTCGGGAGAACGAATTATTCATTAATTGCTTAAAATTTTCTTGGTCTGGTAACTTGATTGTAAACGACACGTCTAATGCCTCAACAATTGAGAAATTATTCAACGGAATTATTTTTATGGAAACGGAGTGTCTTAACTCTAGATTCCCTCTGCCTCCCCTGCTGCTACTGCTGTACAATATGCTTTCTTTGAAATCTAAGATAGCAATTTTCGAGAGCGACCCCTTTTCTGTATACGTTATATATACAATAGTGTTATTTTCATATTATTTTTTATTTAGAGGCCAGTCGTGGCGCAGCGGCACGAAGTGTGACTGTAAAACCGACTGGTTTTGGGTTCGATCCCCACTCGAGGAACTGAAATATTTACTTAAATTTATATTTCTATTTCTTCGCTCTGGTGTCGAGGTTAAGCGCGGCGTTGAGTTCTGCCACTCAACACGCAATGCCTCCAGAATTCGGCAGGAAGTGGGGAACGGAGTGTCTTAACACTAGGTTCCCTCTGCCTACCCTGCTGTGTGCGGGATACAGCGTGAAGCTGATGTGTTATTTTTGTCATCAACTCCTCGGCCACTTGTGCCTCTGCGCCACGACGGACTTACGCTCTCAATTTGATGCTTCTAAACAAAATAAAACATCTCACCGCGTAAGAAACTGCTCTTGATTGTTTTCCAGTTGTAGAGCCACACTAAACACTTCGCACACTTCTATGAAAGTTTGTTTAGTTTCTATTAAATGTATCAAAGTTGGTACCAACTCTTTTATATATTTGTTGCATTTTACTATATTCTTTAGTATATGTATACATGGTTTTAGTGAATCTGTAAAAAGAAAATAATTAATAATACACTGCCGATACGTATTGTGTCTAAAACATTCATTCACTAAAAAGTATTAACAAGTAGAAAAGGCTGGACATATATATATTTTAATTATGGCTAAGAACACTCTTGATTTAGTCATATTTCAAACGAAAAAAAAAATCTATAAAGGTTCATCCGTTAGGGAGATACTCAGTAAAAAAGCAGTTTCCCGAATAGAAAATTTAGTGTCAAGACGCTCCTTCCATCACTCACCATCCAAATACAAAAACTTGCATGCCAATTAGCAGAATTAAACGCCGCGTTTTGTCATTTTAATGTTAGTTGACAGACTGAACTGTTAGCTCTTAAACATATCTTTCCTACCTCTCAAATGCTTCTCAAAACAGGACCAAGGTATTACGACGTTCTGCCAAATATTCAATAACTTTATTAATCTGTCCATTAGCGAGTAATATATGCTATTTCTCGTCCCGTAATGTATGGCGGTGTTTATTAAGAGACCTATTGTTTTATTTATACCATCATATTCAATGTTTTGGTGCCAAAATATTAGTGTATCGAGCTGAAATTAAAATGATTAAAGATTTTTTAAGCTTCATACTGTATCCCGCATATAGCGAGTAGACCATCCGTTCTCCACACACCGGCGAATACTTGTTGCCAGATCGTGGAAATGGAAATATTAAATATTTTATTCCCCAGAATCGGACCCAAAAATGTCGCGTTTACAGCCACACGCTTGTGCACTGCGCCACGACAGTCTATGTATTGCAGCTAGGCAAAGTCCGAGACAACTCCGACTGCAGTAAGTAAAGTGAAATATATTTATATAGTACTAGAGTATTAGATAAATATAGAGTACGAGTAATATAGAGTATGAGTTAAATTATTATCGTCATATAATATAGTCTAGTCTATAGGCACCTCGATAAATGGACTAGCCAAAATTAAATTAATTGTTAAATTGAATTTAAATATATATTTTTTTAATTGAAATATTTGTGCTGCAAAATCCATTTATTGAAGAAAGTATGACGTCATTTCTTAGTTATATTCATTTCACCACGGAGACGAAGCAGGTACATACTCGATAATTAGTAAAATCATTTACTCACCACATCCATATGTAAATCATTTAATATGTCGTCTTGCGTTGTGTTAACTACAAGGTCGAGTAACGCCGGCTGCAGAGTGCTAGCGTATGCTTTCAACTCCTCCTTGCTGTTACATATTGCCTGAAAAAACATATTTTAACTAGAAAAGGCCTTCGTGGCGCAGTGACACCATCGTAGCCACAAGTGGGTGAACGCGACGGTTGTGGGTTTCTTTTATATACATTTTTTAGATTTCGTAGCAATGGAAAACGTCACAGTGGCACACGCGTGTTTGTAAGCGGGGGTTCGATTCCCACTCGGTGGAATGAATTTTTTAATATTTCCCTCTCGTCGCTCTGGTAACTAAGCAAAGCGTTGAATTCCGCCACTCAATAAGTAATGTCTCAAAAGTTCGGCGGAAAGTGGGGAACAGACTTTCTTATATACAATAAAATAGAATATGCGGGATAAAGCGTGAAACTAAAAACATATCAAATTACTAACCTGTGCCAGGAGCCATCTTACATTAATATGAATATTATTATTTTTGATAGTATCTTCCAGTGATTTTCTACAAAGTTCGTCTTCAATACCATTGCGTTTGTTGAATAATGTTTTAAAAGATGCTGTACACGGATGACGGTTTATAATATTATCTTTTACAATCATTTCTTGAAATTGAACCTGTAATAAATATCATTCAAATATACATATTTCAATGTTATTTATATACATATAAATATAAGGTAAATAAAATATGCTAGTGTGTCATGATCCTAGCATAGTGTCTTTATGTCATATATACATACATATGTTTATTAACTTGTGACGTCTCTAGTTTTTCGAATAAGAATCATTGATTATATTTGTTATAAGTGAAGATTTAATATATAAAAAAAGTAATAGAAAAATGTAACATATCGAAACATCTAAAAAAAGAAAATAGCATTTTACTCTTTTTTTTTCGTTTTTTTTAAACGATTGCTATTTACTTCCAATGTTTTTCACAAGTTTTTCGTGTATTTGTTGCATCTGTCCATTCGCACAAGTCTGTAGAATGTTTAAGTAGGAAGATAGTATTTTTTATAATCTTTTCAAAAGCTGGAATATCAAATATGGTACATCTTTTAAGTTAAGTTTTTATTATATGCGTCGCACATCTAATGATGAGAAAAACACAAAAACCTGACACTATAAATGACGTGACAACACAATGATATGGCCACAATAACATGGTATCACTATGACACGGAAATACAATGCTATGACAATAATACATACGGTGTCACAGTCGTCGTCGCGAGTCAGATCGTACATATAGGGGTCCTCGGAGAGAGTTCGAGTGAACATTTGAGTGCGAGCACTCGCCATTGTGAGTGTCACGTTCGGCGTTGAGCTACACATAGCGTGGCGGGTGATGCGCTGATTCTGTATCAAAGTTTATTATTACCGTATATAGCAAGATGGGCAAAGGGAACCTAGTAGTAATAAACTCCGTTCCCTACCGCTTTTTCTTGCTCACCGCATATGTTTGTAAACCGGGTAAATATTAAACAATTCATACTAATATTATAAATCTGAAGGGTTTGTTTGATTGAGCTAAGCTTTTCAAATTGGAAAATTCCTTCTGTAATATATTACATATTACACTTATGGAGGAAGCTACAAGCTATATTACATCATGTTAATCGATTTGATGTCACAGTACCTGCCTAATGTGTCATGTCATACACGACAAGTATTTATTGCAGGAATAAACTAGTATTAATTTATTTAGCTTCACGTTGCAGCAGAGTAGGCATAGGGAACTTGGGAACCTAGTGTTAAGACATTTCGTTCCCCACTTTCCGCCTAATTCGTGAGTAATGGAACTCAGCGTGCGTGTAAACCAAAATATTAAATATTTATCTCCTCTAGTGGGGATCGAACCTACAACCGGTCTCAAGCCAGTGTTCCATACGTACCCACTGCTCTCTGATGGGTAATTCAATTTGTTTTTCATCTATAAGTTTCATCCACACGTTTGGTTCGAACAGCTTCTTGTAAACCGCCGCTCCAGGGTCCATCAGGCAGATGGCCGCCACCAAGCAGTTGTAGTTAGCACAATGGAACTCTCTAGAAATGATTTAAATAATTTTAGAGGATTATTAGGGGCCGTCGTGGCGCAGTGGCACAGCGTATGACTGTAAACGTGATTGGTTGTGGGGTCGATTCCATCTCGAAATATTTAATATTTTCATTTTCTCTGGTAACAAGGAAGAGCGGCATTGAGTTCTGCCACTCAACACGTAATGCCTCAAGAATTCGGCGGGAAGTGGGAAACGGAAGTGCCTTAATGAGAAGAGGGAGACAAGAGAGAAAAATTGAGACCAGTGATGGCGCAGTGGCACAAGTGTGCGACTGTAAGCTCAAAAGCTTGCGGGTTTGCTTGTAATTCGAGAGAATGAAGTAAATAACAATAAAATACCTGAAACTAGCATCCACTTTGTCACGCAACGTGTCACACAATTTACAAACAGTCTTCACAAAATTTTTATCTATATTTTCTTTCGGCACCTAGAAATAATATATGTTATTAAATAAAGTTATGGGTTCTTTACTGCTCGAAACAATATTTCTATTGAAAATAATAAAAAAAAACAAACTACAGTACTGTAAAGTGACTTTTTTATACCGAATAGAATTGTAAATACTTCAACCCTTAGAACCGCTTTATCTTTTATTCATATTAAGATAATTCGAAAAAAAAGGATTCTGAGAGTTTTTGTACTTAATTTTATGATCTAAAACTTTGATTTTTAATTAAGTTGACCTGATTAAATTGTCTTTATAAAGGTTAAGTGACAAATATTTTAGAAATAATATATTATTAATAAGTAAAACGTTAACCTTTTCAAAGATTATTTGTGAGATATTCAACGCCTTGGCGTATTCTGAAACGCATTCTTCATACAGACAATGTTCGGTGGCGCGAGGAAACTTCTTCAATGTGGAAATTATGTCATTCGAGGTATTAGAAAAAAAAACTTCTACATCACTTATTTTTGAACTCCTGTTTGAACAAAATAAAGAATAATTTAAAAAAAACCGTCTTTAAAAGTCTGTCGATCATCATCAGGTACCTACTACTAATGTAGAAGCTTCTCCAAAAATGCCTGAATAAATACTACTGACACGTTTGTTACTAAACATGGAATATTCCCTGAATATAAAATTTTATTAAAACCTATATCTCGATATAACGTTTAGTTTCCGAGAAACTGTGAACATATATATAACCAATCATATTTACAAAAAAATTAATACACGTGCACATTGCAATAAAACTGATATATTATTTGAACGCCGCATTTTATCTTATAAACACATAAATGATACAGATATTTTATCTTGCCCCATTTTATCTTACAACATAAGGGTACAAGCAGCCTAATGCTCGCCCGTGGTCGTACACACTTGTATATGTAGACAGATAAAGATTGACCTCAGGAAGGCCACAAGCAGCCTCGTGCTCCCCCGCGATCGTACACACTTGTTTATGTAGACAGATAGACATTGACCTCAATAAGGCCACAAGCAGCCTCGTGTTCCCCCGCGATCGTACACACTTCTTTATGTAGACAGATAGACATTGACCTCAGTAAGGCCACAAGCAGCCTCGTGTTCCCCCGCGATCGTACACACTTGTTTATGTAGACAGATAGACATTGACCTCAGTAAGGCCACAAGCAGCCTCGTGCTCCCCCGCGATCGTACACACTTGTTTATGTAGACAGATAGACATTGACCTCAGTAAGGCCACAAGCAGTCTCGTGCTCCCCCGCGATCGTACACACTTGTTTATGTAGACAGATAGACATTGACCTCAGTAAGGCCACAAGCAGCCTTGTGCTCCCCCGCGATTGTACACACTTGTTTATGTAGACAGATAGACACTGACCTCAGTAAGGGCACAAGGAGCCTCGTACTCCCCCGCGATCGTACACACTTGTTTATGTAGACAGATAGACACTGACCTCAGTAAAGGCACAAGCAGCCTCGTGCTCCCCCGTGGTCGTACACACTTGTTTATGTAGGCAGATAGACACTGACCTCAGTAAGGGCACAAGCAGCTTTATGCCGCATCGCGAGTGAACGAGCGAGAGTACTCTCGACCCCCCGCCGGCGGTCGCGGCCGCACTCATACACATTTGTATGGCATCGTCCCACCATCCTTTTGTGTCGTCATCTAAAGTAGAAATATTTTTTCAAAGTGACCTCCATTTTCAAATAAAAAAAATACACGAAAATACTTATTAAGAACTACTTCTATCTATTAGGTAACAAAATAAATAAATTGTAACAAACGTATAAGCCAGAACTTATGACTTAGTGGTCAGAACACTTGGACGGTTTCCAAGGGGTCCCAGTTAGAATCCCGCTGCGTTCAAATACCAATAACGTAAACACCTACTACTACAAAAATACTACTAAACGCTGCCGATCTGCCGCTTTTCATTCTCAAAAAACATACTAGAACGAAAAAGGGCCGCCATTACCTACGCCTCATTTCGTGAAAGAAGCGTGTACGGCGTTATCGCTTTCATAAGTTTGTGTCTGTATTACAGAGTAGTTAGAATTGTTGTTTCATAAGACTAACGAGACACCAACAAAAGAAAGACAGCCGTTCTACTTTTACCATATGTGTAGAGGGTTATATACAGGATTGGCAACATCTTAAGAAGTGCTTTCATAAAAACCATATTCAAGCTTAACAGGCACTTTCTTGTCAAGCCAATTTTTGAGACCAATAAAAAGTAATATTCCTTTACAGTGTGCAGGCGTATATATCGGTCAAACAAAGAGAAGTGTTAGGGTGAACTAACATATCTCCGATGCATCAAGAATGGGCATGTATCGAAGTCAGCTGTGTGTGAGCATGCTGTGGATAAACCCAGCCATTACATAAGGTTTGATAATCCCCAAGTCCTCGCTTAGAAAAACAGTTCTAATTTGGAACTTTTAGAAACTTGAAAACTTTGTACCATTGCTGGAAACTTTGTACCATTTGGGACCTACACATAAAATCTCATTCTGCAGGAATCCAGGGCAGGAATCGTTGGCGATGGTTTAATATAACAATTATATCAACTGTGTCCTAAATGTTGGGGTTGGGGTTTTTGTTTCTATAAATATTTTTTTTATTTTTTTGTTAGGATTCATTATGGTAATGATAATCCTGATATACCTTTTTGAAATCCTCGTATTGAGCTCTTGAATTTGATACCCATATTGTGGTATTCGTAACTATTTTTTTTTCTCTGAGTCCAATGGCCCCACAGCCGCCATTATTGTTTTTTTAACGATACCTATCTAAGAACACTTAGGCTGCTAATACAAATCTAACGATACCTCAATTATGGTAATCCGTTCAACGGTTCTGAAGATATGAGGTAATAAAGAATAGTACATTAAAATATTATTAAATTACAATTCAATCCTCCAAGTGGGGATCGAACCCATAACGTCTCGTCACGTTACAGTCATAACTTTGTGCCCCTGCGCCGCGACGGCCTTTAATATTTATACACGGTGGAAGCGTTAGCCCTCCTTTTATGGGAATAGCATATAGGGTAAAATATTTTAAACCCATACCTAAAGAAATTAATCAAAATACCTCAACAGTTTTTTTTTTCATGTTTATCCATACTTGTATTTCGTGTGACGCAGTTACGTATAGAACCAATAACGTAAACACATGCTACTACAAAAATACTACTAAAGCTTAAACAACTTTGAACTTTGCCGCCAATACTCGATTTCGGAATGAGGCGTGTGCGGCGGTTTCCCTTTGATAGGTTTATGTGTGCGTGCGTCGTTCTCAACAAGTTGCATTTTATTTTACGAGGATAATTTAATTATTTACTTTGTTTGAAAAAAATTTATAAATATTTTTTATTGTATTTTTTAGAGAGTAGTTTAACTGTGGTTGGCAACGTGTGGTGTGGATTTTATAGAGTACTTAAAACTGTGGTTTCATTTAAAGTGGTGCTGACAAAAACACTCTGTATACTCACTTGCTGCCATTTGAGCAACTTGTTCTAGTACTTCCAAGTTGTTTCTGGACAGAACATCCAAGTACAGTCTGAAGCAGGTGGCCGTCACGCCGCGCAGCTCGCTCACTCGCGACGGCAGGTGCGCGCGCAACGTCGAGTGGAGGCCACTGGGAAATACATTCATACTTCAGTACAGGCGATGTGCAAAGAAACTAACTAGCCTAAAAAAGTTCAAAACACATAGTTTCAGGCAAGCCACGACTCGTCAACCGTATTATATTATAAATAACAAGAATCTTCTTTAATCTTTAGGCTATTGGAAGTTAACTGTGGTACAGTCCGCGAGAGCTAAGCTGAGCCTTGCAATTGTGTGAGTGTACAGTACAATCGACGAGTCGTGGCTTGCCTGAAACTATGTTTTTTGAACTTTTGCGCGTTGCTCATGATCACTTGGGAAATAAATAATCATAAGTAAGAAACATCCTAAAATCAAATCTGCATTTCTAATTACACAAACATAAAAAAATATAGAGTACAATTGATACCTTTTCTTATAAAAGTCGGTTAAAAATTAAGCAAAAACGATACATAGATATCTTTTGACTGATTTGTATTAGAAGGTAATTGGAAAAACTTAAATCTTGAAATCTCGGTCTATTTTATAATCAAACGAGTTTTTTCTATCATCATACAAATAATAATTTAGGAAGAATATCAAACAACAAAACATTGAAAATTTATATAACTTTTTTATTGTATCTATCTTTCAGTGTTAGTCATCATGGGGATAATCGATTTAGTTGGTCCGAAGGTTAGCCAGGATAAAAAGAAAGACAAGACAAAAAATGTTAAAATGGTTTATTTGTGTTTTGGTGTCATGTAAATTATTATTTGCACTTGAAAACACAGACAGACCCTTTGTCAGTGCCCGAAGCGAGAAATAAAAAGAATTCATTCTACAAGTACATAACATGTCAAAAAATAGTTTAAAGACAAAAAAACATAATTCTTACGTAATTTTATCAGCTGTGGCGATAATAAATTCAATTTTCGTCTCTAATTTAGTGTGATTGTCGTTAACGGTGCCGATCACCCACTGCTCTATGAGTGGGGGGAGCGATGTTAAATACGTTAAAGCTTGTATTTTTTCTTCGTGTGTTGACACATTACAAAATATCGGCCACAACTGAAAGAAAATAGTATTTTATTACTACATATTTAGAAAACGTATAAAAATTTGAACGTAGCGGGACTCGAACCCGCGCCTCCTGGAAGCCGGCCAGGCGCTCTGACCGCTAAGCCAAATTTGTAAAAATCTCCCTACAGAGATACTAACAACATAAATATATTGTAACAAGCGTATAAAATTTTCGACGTAGCTCGATGAGAACGTATGGCTTGGCGGTCAGAGCGCCTGGTCGGTTTCCAAGAGGCGCGGGTTCGAGTCCCGCTACGTTCAAATTTTTATACGTTTTCTAAATAAGTATTTTTCTTTCCTAAGTGGAATAACACTTTAAAAATGTTTAAAAAATAGTATTTTATTTTTAACTTAATAGCATGTTTTCGATACCATGTCACATTCCATATAACATTGCTGGTCTACTCTCAGGTCGAAATCCATAGAAATTTTCGTTTATTTTGCTTAACGCCGCGCTTTTTGCCACGAGCTTCTCGCTCGATGAAAATATGAAATATTTAATTAACCCTTACAGTAATCGAACCCAATTTTAAAATCGCAATCTTGTGTCCGGCTAAAAATTAAAAAAAATAATAAGCTCACAGCCTCAGCCATCTCCACAGCTTGTTGTGTATTCTTGTCGTTTACAGCTGCATACTGTAGTAGGTCCACTAATATGACGCTGGCACTCTCAGCACCGGGAGACAGAGTTATGTAAGGTTTCTCAATTAAACGGTTAAATGTAGCTCTTATGAATGTTCGACAAAATCTTACACCGTCACCTGAAATTTTTATAAAACATCCATAGATATAGTACGGCCGAGTAGTCATGGCCGTCGTGATGTTAATTAAATATACTTTGGGAGTAAGGCCGCGAGCGGTTCAGAACTTTTTTTTATCGTTTCATAGAACATCTCATATATAACAGAATGAAACCTAGTGGTCGACATTCTGTTCTTTGGTTTGCTGTATGTATAGGACGGAACTTAACGCCACACTTTATTTACCAGAGCGAGCAAAATGATTCGTTTCCTCGAGTATGGATGGAAACCACAACCGTTGTCTCACAGCGGCACGAAGGACTAGATAATTTAAATCAATATACATGAAAAAATATTGTACGATTAATATCAAAAACGCGAAATACATTACCATTCAACAAAAATCTCTGAAATTGTTCTCTTGAAACAAATCTCAGAGACACATCCACTAAATCTGTTAAATACTCCATCTTGCTTCCCCAATTCCGTTCTATAACACCAAGCTCGTGCAAACCGGCTATCCTCTCAAACCAACGCTTAATCAAAACCTCTGAGAATTCAATCAAAATTGGCTCAGCGTAACACTCTAAGAATATTTTAAGAATAAGTATATATATTTCGTGGTGGCTGTCGAAGGAATATTTCTCAATACCCTCCGTTATTTCTTTGATCGGGTATTTTTCTATAATTTTCTTGACAGACTCTTGTATTGTGTTATAATATGTTTCATCGTGAGATTTGATGAGTGATAAGCAAAACTGTATGTTATCGAATGACATTTGTCTCGGAATTAATTCTTCGAGATTTTCTGAAATGGCTGAGAAAAATATCTGAAACATATTTAAATAATCAATTAATTAGAGCCTTTGATAATTCAGGTCGTTGTGGTGCAGGAGCACAAGCATGTGACTGCAAATGCGACAGTTGCGGATTTTGTTTCTAATGAGGGGGTATGAATTATTAATATTTTCATTTTTCGCTCAGGGTATAAAGCAAAGAGCAGCGTTGTGGTTCGCCTCTCAACACGCAATGCATCGAGTATTAGCGGTGAATGGCGAACGGAGTGACTTGATTCTAGGTGAAAATGTAAAAAAAAATGGGACAGCGAGACAGGGTCTGGTTGCAACTGTCATTATCATGAGTTCGATAGTTACTATAGAAAAAGAACATTAAAATACTCTCTTTTCTCTACGTCTGGCTATATACTTTATGCGCCTTTTGTGATTAACAACGTGTAAGATTATTTATTTAGCTTCACGCAATTCCCGCATAGAGCCCGGTAGGCAAAGAAACCTAGTTTTAAGACAGTCCGTACCCCACGCAGCGCAATATTTCAAGACATTGCTTGTTAAGTGATAGTAGTAATTCTACACTCTACGCTCTGATTTTTCTTTAAATGAAAAAAATATCCAAACCCACATCCATGTTTACAGATATACGTTGTGCCACTACGCCAACCTCGAATACAGATGCAAATTCCAAAATCGTTTTTCTAAATTAAATTTGAAGCCACCGACTGAAAAACACACTTCTTCGACGACGATATAAAAATACCAACGACCTAACGCGGCTTCGCCCGCTTTAACTTATAGTTACGTTGCAGTCAAATTATGTTTACATAAATTGTAGCTTATGTTTTATTTTGATGTATACGTTATGTATGTTTCATCTAAATTCGTTCAGCAGTTTTGCGTCAAGTGGAACAAACATTAATCTACAGAAACTTCCACATTTGTAATATTAGTAAAAAATAACATAAGATACATATACAACACTCACCCTTTTGTTAGTCTCCAATATATTATTACCAAATGTCTTAACAAATTCAAAAATAGCATCTTTACAAAAACATTCATCGAAATCTTTAAATAGCAAAAAAACTCTCCTTCCTATGATCTCTTTACATTTTGAATCGTCCAATTGGAAAATTATTTTAATATCAATCAATATATACAAATTGATTTTTGTATTTCCATCAAAATAATATTCTATTATAGATTTGCAATTTTTTTCTAAATCAAATATTTTTTTTATAAAATTCAAGGCCATTGTTATATTGAATCTGTCATCACTTCCCATTTTATTTATGACTTTTAATACATTATCTATGGTATCATCTATAGTGTTGGTATCGAATAGTTCTATTTTGTCTATGAAAAGATTCCCAGTCGTGTTGAATATATAGTTGTTGTATTTTTTTATATTCAACACTCTCAAAATGATGTTGGGAAGAAACTTTTTGGACAGTAAATTGTTGGCTTCCAACATCGTAATACATATTTCTAAAAGTTCCAAGATGGATTGATTCTTTGCTGAAAATAAAGCTTTGTTAATTAAAGAAAAATAAAGGCAAACACAGCGCGGTGTTGAGTTCCGAAAATCAACATGTAATGTCTCGAAAATTGAGTGAGTGTTTTAACACTTAGTTCCTTATATCTATACTGGTATATGGGGGATACATCATGAAGCTGATTAATAATAAAGCCCAGCAAAAACTTATGAAGAGTCGACTCTTTCAAAACTTGTTTAGCTCGAGTTCGCTCATTAACTCCGGACAGCTAAACAAATTTCGACAATAACATTAAAACCACTAACACAACTGCAAGCTCAACTCAAGTATGGCCATCAAAACTAAATTATGCAAACATAATAAACTATAATAAGTTCTTTGATTTTCACGATTATTACACATTTTAAATGAAACTAATTTAACCGAATTATGCAGTAGACTACTGCAAAGTGTTCGGAACGTCGGGTTTCCAAAATGTAAAATCTTAAATATACACGATTAATCCGGTTAAATTAGTTTCATTTAAAATAATAAACTATTTTTACAGCATTGATTGCGTATATTTTGGTAAACCGTCAACTTTTTTGTCCTTTTTTAAAGCAGAACCTAATGTTAAGGCACTAAACTAATCACTGAATTTTCTATGACTAAAATAGTATTGAATGGCAGAACTCAGCGCTGCATTATGTCTTTTTCACCAAAACGAGGAAATAAAAATATGAAATGTGTCCAAGTAGGTATCGAACCTACGAGTTCGTCACGTTTACAGTCCATAGCCCGTCGCGTATTAGACGTGTCGAGTAGAATATAAACAATTAATTCGCTTAAAGTCCCGAAGACCTTTCAATTTACATCAATGGAGTTACGTGGAGTTGGGTCGTTTATAATAAACTATTTTAAATGGATTAATTTCATTTTTCATTCTGGTAACAAAACAAAGCGCGGCGTTGAGTGTCTGCACTCAACATGTAATTCCGCAGTGCATTGGCTACGGAGTGTGTTAACTCTAGGAGCTCTCTACTTATACTGCTATATGCGGGATACAGCGTGAAACCATCTATACTACTTTTTTTTAAAAAAGATAATAAATACTCACATTCATTTAGTTCAACAATTAGTAGATTTTCCAGAAAATTCTCAAATAAATCATTCTCGTCTGACTTCAGCACCTCTTTAAAGATATTGCAAGCGGTTTTACGTGACTTCATTGATTTCTCTCCCATTATAAACTAAAATTTAAATATTTTTAGCGGCATCTTACTGTATGTTTGTAGATTCGGTTTTCACTCGAGGAAAGAATTATTTTCATTTTATCGCTCTGGTAAGAAGACAAGTCACGGTGCTGAGTTCCACCACTAAGCACACAATGTCTAACACATGACATTACGTGAGTAGTTTTCGTAGAACTGAACATAAATAATAAAATAGTTAAAAAAACACGCTTTTGTGAAAAAAAATATTGTATAAAGTTGTTTTACCTGAAAAAGTTCCATTACACCATCCACGTCCTTCCACAAGTCTGACATCATATCACGCGTCACGTCGCCCGTCAAGTCACGGTTTACGTCATTCGTTACGTTTTGTTCGACGTCATAGCGTGACAATTTCGTGACAACTAATAGAAAAGCCTTTCGCAATGTCACATCCTTTCTTAATGCTACTGCAAATTATTTAAATACTTGGTACATCAATTGAAAATTAGAGGTAGTCTTTATATATATGTCGTAGTGTATATGGTGTTCTGGGGAGACGGGCGAGTTAGGAAAAAATATATATGTAACGGAACTCCATCGCAGCACCACATAAAGCACGTGCTTTATCCACCATAATAGAGAAATGAATATAAATAAATCCTATATTGAATGGATTGTAGCAAACATCCTGCCCACGCCTAATAGCTACAACAAAAAGGTTACAGTCAAATTTATCCACGTCTAGTTTCGGTGATTTGCAGTGCTCCTCTACACTCCCCAACCTACAGTGCGGTCGACGAGTCGTGGCCGCCTGAAATTTAAGCTGTTTGCACTTCTGCGCATTGTTCACTCACAGAGAAGGAAATAATCAAGTTAGAAAAATCCTTATGTAAAATCAGCCATCTACAGCTAACTTCAGGACGGACACGACTCCCAGACAATTCTGTACCAACATGCCCGGTTTCAATGTTCAAGTAACGGAATACAATTTTTTTAAGCTTCACGTTGTGTTGTGTGTGCACATAGCACATAGGTAGATAGAACGTAGGAAAGTAGTGTTTAGACTCTCTGTTCCGATTAAGACGCTTCCATTCCCCACTTTCCGCCTGTTCTGGAAGCATTGCGTTGTGAGTGGTCGACTCAACGCAGCGTTTTGCCTTGTTACCAGAGCGTGGAAATAAAAATATTTAATATTTCATTTCGCCGAGTGGGAATCGAACCCACAACATGATGTTTACAGTCGTACGCTTGTGCCTCTGCGCCACGATTGGTTTCAATAATATGAACATATATAAATAGGTATACTTACGTTTGGTACATATTAACTTATATAATATATTAAGTGCATCAACATTATCATATTCCAATGCTTGTACGATGAGACTTCCCAATTTTAGCTATAAATTTATATTTTTAATGTTAAATATAACTATTATTCTTCTAATCTTATCATGTAAACGTCATCGTGGCGTAGTGGCACGATGGCAGCAGGTTCGATTTTCTCGCAGGGACTCAAATTATTATCGTTTCTCAGCTCAAGAAAAATGAATGAAGTTAGGTTTTTATTTGAGGCCGTCATATTACAGCAATTACATACACAGCATATGAAAGTTACTGCGAGAATGATCATGAATAAATTACAGTTATCATAATTCCCCCACATAAAGCGCGGCGTTAAGTTCCGCCATTCAACACTCACTTGAATTCAAGTGGAGGAAGAGTGTGTGTTAGTGGAGAATGTAGTGTCTTGATACTATGTTCTCTCCGCCTACCTTGCTATGCGGGAAACAGTATGAATGTTAAAAAAAAACAATTTATGTATACACAAATCAACTCCCAAATCGGATGTGAATCGAGAACTATCGCCGTCAACGACTACGCCACGAGTGTTAATAGAATGTTTCTTACCTTTAAG
The DNA here is from genome assembly GCA_018249695.1 of Heliconius erato demophoon. Lineage (NCBI taxonomy): Eukaryota > Metazoa > Arthropoda > Insecta > Lepidoptera > Nymphalidae > Heliconius > Heliconius erato. The sequence continues at coordinate 20,045 of DWQW01003467.1, forward strand.
CTATTATCAACTTCCAGCACCAATATGCACTCAAGTTCTTTTATAAATGTACTATTCATTTCTGTTTTTTGTATACATCGGCCATATTGAGCTAAATATAATAAAATATATATTAAATCTCCCTACAGATATCAACACAAATAAGTGGTAACAAGCATATAAGAATTTCGACGTAGCCCGATGAGAACGTATTATGACTTAGTTGGTCAGAGCGCTTGGACGGTTTCCAAGAGGCGCAGGTTCAAATCCCGCTACGTTCAGATTTTTATACGTTTTCTAAAAAGTATTTTTCTTTAATAAGTGTGGGATAACACATTAAAAATATCAAAAATATATTATGTTTATTTCATATATGTATATAACAAGTAATTTTAAATTTATCTAGCTTTAAACATGTGTTCATAATTTTAAAATAATTGGTATGTATCAATTATCTTAAAATTATGAACATGAGACTGAACTAATTTGGATTAAACTTAGACTATTTCCTAATTCAGAATATATCACATTACACAAAAAGCCTAATCTCCTAAACATAGTTTTCGAGACGAAAACAGAGGGTTGTTATAAGTGTAGCGTATCTGTGTTATGTGCACGTATGTCTGTGGCATTGTAGCTCCTAAATGGATGAACCAATTTTATTTTTTGATTGAAAACAAACTTAATCAAGAGTGTTCTTAGCCATGATGCAAGGAAATATGTTCATCTATTTGAAGAAAGCTCTTTTCTGTCTGTTTATTTTTTAGACATTTTTGTGTCGAGGGTTTTTAATTATTATTTAAAATCATCATTGACAGTTATTAAATAGCAAGTACCCGAGGGAAATCGGCAAGTTTTTTATATTTGTACTTACTTACCTATAAACAATATAATAGTTCTTTCCAATATTTTATGATCTTTCTTAGTTTTGTCTATGCGTTGATATACAATGTGCACTTTGTATAATATCTGAAATTGAGAAAAAAACATATATTCTAAAGGTGAAGAATTTGTTTGGCTGAACGCACTAATTTCGGACACTGGAACAAATTGATAAATAAGTTCTTTGATTTTTACGATTATTACACAATTTAAATGAAACTATTTTAACCGTATTAATCGCGTATATTTTGTATTTTTATACATTTTTGGAAACCCGACGTTTCGAACACTTTGCAGTAGTCTGTGGTCACGGGTAGACTCTACAAAAATGTATAAAATTACGAAATATACGCGATTAATCCGGTTAAAATAGTTTCATTTAAATTGATAAATACTTTTGATGTTGTATAGATAATTTATCAAAGATTATATATTATGTATATTACATAACGTTAAATACTACCACGATGGTAGTAACCTTAAGTAGGTTGTACGTGTTGAATATGTTATTGCGTGACAGAATTAAACGCCAAGCTTTTGTCCTGTTACCAGAGCGTGGAACTAAAAATATTTAATATTTAATTCCCTTTCATGGGAAGTCTTGAGCCACTGCATCAAGATAGCCTCTGTAATATAATATTACAGTTAAGGAAATCATATACAACACGGTGTCGTTGTTGTGGCCGCCTTGATATTAGGGATTGACTGAGAAGGAAATAATCAAAAGTGAGAAACGTCCCAAGTGCAAATATGCGATACTAACTACAGCTAAATTCAGGGCGGCTACGACTCAACCACCGTACTGTAAGAACATAACGACCATTTCACAAGCATTCACTTACCTTAGACATTTCTTCTTCATTTAATTGTTTTCTTTGTATCATTTTCTCCAATTTATTTATTGCCTTTTTTATGTTTAACGCATCTATGTCAGTGCTTGATAAGATCGTCTGCGGAAAAGCGTTATTACAAAAATGTTGATAATTCTTATAATATTATTGATAATGATTATGGTTCACGATTATGATTATGATTATTAATTAGAATTTACAGGGGAACAGACAGGATGGGATACACACATAGATACATAACTCCTCAGCACTCCTTTTTGCTTTGCCGTAGTCGGATAAAAATTATAGTGAAATAGCACTTGAAATGTATAATTTTAAAAAATAGCTTCTTTTATCGCCAAATTATATTTCAGCAATAATCTTTCTGTAGGTGCAACCTATAAAAAACTGCCTACAGAGGTACTACCTCTTCAAGTCCTATTTCACTTCAAGTGATATTTCACTACACTACAGTATAAGAATTTCTACGTAGCTTGATAAGAACTTATATCTTAGTAGTCACAGCGCACGGACAATATACAAAAGCCGCCGGTTCGAGTTCTACTGTGTCCAAAAATTTATACGTTTTTAGAAAACATGATTATGAGTTATGACTATAATGCCGGTCGTGGCGCAGCGGCACGAGGTGTGACTGCAAAACCGACTGGTTGTGGGTTCGATCCCCACTCGAGGAGATGAAATATTTACTTAAATGTATATTTCCATTTCTTCGCTCTGTTGTCGAGGTTAAGCGCGGCGTTGAGTTCTGCCACTCAACACGCAATGCCTCCAGAATTCGGCAGAAAGTGGGGAACGGAGTGTCTTAACACTAGGTTCCCTCT